>OU342740.1:360144097-360382357 GCA_910589775.1 Avena eriantha
GAGTGACACTGGTGGATCCATGTGTGGTTTGTGAGAAGAACACACATGCAATGACACTGCGTGTGGTTCATGAAAGAACAGACATTGCAATGACATTGGTGGATCCATGTGTGGTTTGTGAGAAGAGCAGACATGCAATGACACTGGGTGTGGTTCATAAAAAGAACACACATCCAATGACTTTACCTGTGGTTCATGAAAAGAACACACATCCATGTGTGGTTCGAGAGAAGATCACTCATCCATGTGTGGTTTGTGAGAAGAAAACACATGCAATGACAATGGGTGTGGTTCATGAAAAAGAAACAACATGCAATGACATTGGTGGATCCATGTTTGGTTTGTGAGAAGAACAGACATGCAATGACTCTAGCTGTGGTTTGTGAGAAGAACACAGATGTGATGAATCTAGCTGTGGTTAATGAAAAGAACACATATCCAATGACTCTAGGTGTGGTTCAAGAAAAGAGCACACATCCAATGACTCTACCTGTGGTTCATGAAAAGAACACACATCCAGTGATACTGGGTGTGGTTCATGAAAAGAAAACACATCCAATGACACTGGTGGATCCTTATGTGGTTTGTGCAAAGAACAAACATGCAATGACTCTGGTGTGGTTCATGGAAAGAAAACACATCCAGTGACACTAGTGGATCCATGTGTGGTTTGTGGGAAGAACACACATGCAATGACACTGGGTGTGGTTCATGAAAAGAACACACATGCAATGATACTGGTGGATCCATGTGTGGTTTGTGGTAAGAACACACATGCAATGACACTCGGTGTGGTTCATGAAAAGAACAAACATGCAATGACGCTGGTGGATCCATGTGTGGTTCATGAAAAGAACAGACATGCAATGACACTAGTGGATCCATGTTTGGTTGGTGAGAAGAACAGACATGCAATGACTCTAGCTGTGGTTCATGAGAAGAACACACATCCAGTGACACTGGTGGATCCATGTGTGGTTTGTGGGAAGAACATACATGCAATGATACTTGGTGTGGTTCATGAAAAGGAAACACATGCAATGACACTGGTGGATCCATGTCTGGTATGTGGGAAGAACAGACATGTAATGAATCTATCTATGGTTCATGAAAAGAACACACATCCAATGATTCTAGCTAGATCCATGTGTGGTTTGTGTGAAGAACACACATGCAATGACTCTAGCTGTGGTTCATGAAAAGAACACACATCCAATGACTCTAGTTGTGGTTCATGAAAAGAACATACATGCAATGACTCTAGCTGTGGTTCATGAAAAGAACACACATCTAGTGACACTGGTGGATCCATATGTGGTTTGTGGAAAGAACAGACATGCAATGACACTAGGTGTGGTTCATGAAAAGAAAACACATCCAGTGACACTAGTGGATCCATGTGTGGTTTGTGGGAAGAATAGACATGCAATGAATCTAGCTGTGGTTCATGAAAAGAAAACACATGCAATGACACTGGTGGATCCATGTGTGGTTTGTGGGAAGAACACACATGCAATGACACTAGGTGTGGTTCATGAAAAGAACACACATCCAATGACACTGGTGGATCCATGTGTCGTTTTTGAGAAGAACAGACATGCAATGACATTGGGTGTGGTTCATGAAAAGAACACACATGCAATGACACTGCGTGTGGTTCATGAAAAGAACAGACATGCAATGACATTGGTGGATCCATGTGTGGTTTGTGAGAAGAGCAGACATGCAATGACACTGGGTGTGGTTCATAAAAGAACACACATCCAATGACTTTACCTGTGGTTCATGAAAAGAACACACATCCATGTGTGGTTCGAGAGAAGATCACTCATCCATGTGTGGTTTGTGAGAAGAAAACACATGCAATGACAATGGTTGTGGTTCATGAAAAGAAACAACATGCAATGACATTGGAGGATCCATGTTTGGTTTGTGAGAAGAACAGACATGCAATGACTCTAGCTGTGGTTTGTGAGAAGAACACAGATGTGATGAATCTAGCTGTGGTTAATGAAAAGAACACATATCCAATGACTCTAGGTGTGGTTCAAGAAAAGAGCACACATCCAATGACTCTAGCTGTGGTTCATGAAAAGAACACACATCCAGTGATACTGGGTGTGGTTCATGAAAAGAAAACACATCCAATGACACTGGTGGATCCTTATGTGGTTTGTGCAAAGAACAAACATGCAATGACTCTGGTGTGGTTCATGGAAAGAAAACACATCCAGTGACACTAGTGGATCCATGTGTGGTTTGTGGGAAGAACACACATGCAATGACACTGGGTGTGGTTCATGAAAAGAACACACATGCAATGATACTGGTGGATCCATGTGTGGTTTGTGGTAAGAACACACATGCAATGACACTCGGTGTGGTTCATGAAAAGAACAAACATGCAATGACGCTGGTGGATCCATGTGTGGTTCATGAAAAGAACAGACATGCAATGACACTAGTGGATCCATGTTTGGTTGGTGAGAAGAACAGACATGCAATGACTCTAGCTGTGGTTCATGAGAAGAACACACATCCAGTGACACTGGTGGATCCATGTGTGGTTTGTGGGAAGAACATACATGCAATGATACTTGGTGTGGTTCATGAAAAGGAAACACATGCAATGACACTGGTGGATCCATGTCTGGTATGTGGGAAGAACACACATGTAATGAATCTATCTATGGTTCATGAAAAGAACACACATCCAATGATTCTAGCTAGATCCATGTGTGGTTTGTGTGAAGAACACACATGCAATGACTCTAGCTGTGGTTCATGAAAAGAACACACATCCAATGACTCTAGTTGTGGTTCATGAAAAGAACATACATGCAATGACTCTAGCTGTGGTTCATGAAAAGAACACACATCTAGTGACACTGGTGGATCCATATGTGGTTTGTGGAAAGAACAGACATGCAATGACACTAGGTGTGGTTCATGAAAAGAAAACACATCCAGTGACACTAGTGGATCCATGTGTAGTTTGTGGGAAGAATAGACATGCAATGAATCTAGCTGTGGTTCATGAAAAGAAAACACATGCAATGACACTGGTGGATCCATGTGTGGTTTGTGGGAAGAACACACATGCAATGACACTAGGTGTGGTTCATGAAAAGAACACACATCCAATGACACTGGTGGATCCATGTGTCGTTTTTGAGAAGAACAGACATGCAATGACATTGGGTGTGGTTCATGAAAAGAAAACACATGCAATGACGCTGGTGGATCCATGTGTGGTTTGTGGGAACAACAGACATGCAATGACACTGGTTGTGGTTCATGAAAAGAAAACACATGCATTGACACTAGTTGTGCTTCATGAAAAGAACACACATCCAATGACTTTAGCTGTGGTTCATGAAAAGAACACACATCCATGTGTGGTTTGTGAGAAGAACACACATCCATGTGTGGTTTGTGAGAAGAACACACATCCATGTGTGGTTTGTGAGAAGAACACACATGCAATGACACTGGGTGTGGTTCATGAAAAGAACAGACATGCAATGACATTGGTGGATCCATGTTTGGTTTGTTGGAAGACCAGACATGCAATGACTCTAGTTGTGGTTTGTGAGGATAACACACATGCAATGACTCTAGTTGTGGTTCGTGAAAAGAACACACATCCAATGACTCTAGCCTTGGTTAATGAAAAGAACACACATCAAATGACTCTAGCTATAGTTCATTAAAAGAACACATATCTAGTGACACTGGGTGGATCCATATGTGGTTTGTGGAAAGAATAGACATGCAATGACTCTAGGTGTGGTTCATGAAAAGAACACACATCTAGTGACACTGGTGGATCCATGTGTGGTTTGTGAGAAGAACTCACATGCAATGACACTGGGTGTGGTTCATGAAAAGAACATACATGCAGTGACACTGGTGGATCCATGTGTGGTTTGTGAGAAGAACACACATGCAATGACACTGCGTGTGGTTCATGAAAAGAACAGATATGCAATGACATTGGTGGATCCATGTGTGGTTTGTGAGAAGAATAGACATGCAATGACTCTAGTTGTGGTTTGGGAGAAGAACACACATGCAAATGACTCTAGCTATGGTTCATGAAAAGAATACACATCCAATGACTCTATCCGTGGTTCATGAAAAGAACACACATGCATTGACACTAGCTATGGTACATGAAAAGAGCACACATCCAGTGACATCGGTGGATCCATATGTGGTTTGTGGAAAGAACAAACATCCAATGAATCTAGATGTGGTTTGTGAAAAGAACAGACTTGAAGTGACACATGCGGATCCATATGTGGTTTGTGAATAGAATAGACATGGAATGACACTGGGTGTGGTTGATGAAAAGAACAAACATGCAATGACACTAGGTGTGGTTCATGAAAAGAAAACACATCCAGTGACACTAGTGGATCCATGTTTTGCTGGTGAGAAGAACAGACATGCAATGACTCTGGCTGTGGTTCATGAAAAGAAAACAAATGCAATGACACTGGTGGATCCTTATGTGGTTTGCGAAAAGAACAAACATGCAATGACTCTGGTGTGGTTCATGGAAAGAAAACACATCCAGTGACACTAGTGGATCCATGTGTGGTTTGTGGGAAGAACACACATGCAATGACACTGGGTGTGGTTCATGAAAAGAACACACATGCAATGATACTGGTGGATCCATGTGTGGTTTGTGGTAAGAACACACATGCAATGACACTAGGTGTGGTTCATGAAAAGAACACACATCCAATGACACTGGTGGATCCATGTGTCGTTTGTGAGAAGAACAGACATGCAATGACATTGGGTGTGGTTCATGAAAAGAACACACATGCAATGACGCTGGTGGATCCATGTGTGGTTTGTGGGAACAACAGACATGCAATGACACTGGTTGTGGTTCATGAAAAGAAAACACATGCATTGACACTAGCTGTGCTTCATGAAAAGAACACACATCCAATGACTTTAGCTGTGGTTCATGAAAAGAACACACATCCATGTGTGGTTTGTGAGAAGAACACACATCCATGTGTGGTTTGTGAGAAGAACACACATGCAATGACACTGGGTGTGGTTCATGAAAAGAACAGACATGCAATGACATTGGTGGATCCATGTTTGGTTTGTGAGAAGATCAGACATGCAATGACTCTAGTTGTGGTTTGTGAGAACAACACACATGCAATGACTCTAGTTGTGGTTCGTGAAAAGAACACACATCTAATGACTCTAGCCTTGGTTAATGAAAAGAACACACATCCAATGACTCTAGCTGTGGTTCATTAAAAGACCACACATCTAGTGACACTAGGTGGATCCATATGTGGTTTGTGGAAAGAACAGCCATGCAATGACACTAGGTGTGGTTCATGAAAAGAACACACACTAGTGACACTGGTGGATCCATGTGTGGTTTCTGAGAAGAACTCACATGCAATGACACTAGGTGTGGTTCATGAAAAGAACATACATGCAGTGACACTGGTGGATCCATGTGTGGTTTGTGAGAAGAACACACATGCAATGACACTGCGTGTGGTTCATGAAAAGAACAGATATGCAATGACATTGGTGGATCCATGTGTGGTTTGTGAGAAGAATAGACATGCAATGACTCTAGCTGTGGTTTGTGAGAAGAACACACATGCAAATGACTCTAGCTGTGGTTCATGAAAAGAATACACATCCAATGACTCTAGCCGTGGTTCATGAAAAGAACACACATACATTGACACTAGCTATGGTACATGAAAAGAGCACACATCCAGTGACATCGGTGGATCCATTTGTGGTTTGTGGAAAGAACAAACATGCAATGAATCTAGATGTGGTTTGTGAAAAGAACAGACTTGCATTGATACCGGCGGATCCATATGTGGTTTGTGAATAGAATAGACATGGAATGACACTGGGTGGGGTTGATGAAAAGAACACACATCCAATGACTCTAGCTGTGGTTCATGAAAAGAACACACATGAAGTGACATTGGTGGATCCATATGTGGTTTGTGGAAAGAACAGACATGCAATGACACTAGGTGTGGTTCATGAAAAGAAAACACATCCAGTGACACTAGTGGATCCATGTTTTGTTGGTGAGAAGAACAGACATGCAATGACTCTGGCTGTGGTTCATGAAAAGAAAACACATGCAATGACACTGGTGGATCCTTATGTGGTTTGTGAAAAGAACAAACATGCAATGACTCTGGTGTGGTTCATGGAAAGAAAACACATCCAGTGACACTGGTGGATCCATGTGTGGTTTGTGGGAAGAACACACATGCAATGACACTGGGTGTGGTTCATGAAAAGAAAACACATGCAATGATACTTTTGGATCCATGTGTGGTTTGTGGTAAGAACACACATGCAATGACACTCGGTGTGGTTCATGAAAAGAACAAACATGCAATGACGCTGGTGGATCCATGTGTGGTTTGTGAGAAGAACACACATGCAATGACACTGGGTGTGGTTCATGAAAAGAACAGACATGCAATGACACTAGTGGATCCATGTTTGGTTGGTGAGAAGAACAGACATGCAATGACTCTAGCTGTGGTTCATGAGAAGAACACACATCCAGTGACACTGGTGGATCCATGTGTGGTTTGTGGGAAGAACATACATGCAATGACACTTGGTGTGGTTCATGAAAAGGAAACACATGCAATGACACTGGTGGATCCATGTGTGGTACGTGGGAAGAACACACATGCAATGACTCTATCTATGGTTCATGAAAAGAACACACATCCAATGACTCTAGCTGGATCCATGTGTGGTTTGTGTGAAGATCACACATGCAATGACTCTAGCTGTGGTTCATGAAAAGAACACACATCCAATGACTCTAGTTGTGGTTCATGAAAAGAACATACATGCAATGACTCTAGCTGTGGTTCATGAAAAGAACACACCTCTAGTGACACTGGTGGATCCATATGTGGTTTGTGGAAAGAACAGACATGCAATGACACTAGGTGTGGTTCATGAAAAGAAAACACATCCAGTGACACTAGTGGATCCATGTGTGGTTTGTGGGAAGAATAGACATGCAATGACTCTGGCTGTGGTTCATGAAAACAAAACACATGCAATGACACTAGTGGATCCATGTGTGGTTTGTGGGAAGAACACACATGCAATGACACTGGGTGTGGTTCATGAAAAGAACACACATCCAATGACACTGGTGGATCCATGTGTCATTTGTGAGAAGAACAGACATGCAATGACATTGGCTGTGGTTCATGAAAAGAACACACATGCAATGACGCTGGTGGATCCATGTGTGGTTTGTGGGAACAACAGGCATGCAATGACACTGGTTGTGGTTCATGAAAAGAAAACACATGCATTGACACTAGCTGTGCTTCATGAAAAGAACACACATCCAATGACTTTAGCTATGGTTCATGAAAAGAACACACATCCATGTGTGGTTTGTGAGAAGAACACACATCCATGTGTGGTTTGTGAGAAGAACACACATCCATGTGTGGTTTGTGAGAAGAACACACATGCAATGACACTGGGTGTGGTTCATGAAAAGAACATACATGCAATGACATTGGTGGATCCATGTTTGGTTTGTGAGAAGACCAGACATGCAATGACTCTAGTTGTGGTTTGTGAGAACAACACACATGCAATGACTCTAGTTGTGGTTCGTGAAAAGAACACACATCCAATGACTCTAGCCTTGGTTAATGAAAAGAACAGACATCCAATGAGTCTAGCTGTGGTTCATTAAAAGAACACACATCTAGTGACACTGGGTGGATCCATATGTGGTTTGTGGAAAAAACAGACATGCAATGACTCTAGGTGTGGTTCATGAAAAGAACACACATCTAGTGACACTGGTGGATCCATGTGTGGTTTGTGAGAAGAACTCACATGCAATGACATTGGGTGTGGTTCATGAAAAGAACATACATGCAGTGACACTGGTGGATCCATGTGTGGTTTGTGAGAAGAACACACATGCAATGACACTGCGTGTGGTTCATGAAAAGAACAGATATGCAATGACATTGGTGGATCCATGTGTGGTTTGTGAGAAGAATAGACATGCAATGACTCTAGATGTAGTTTGTGAGAAGAACACACATGCAAATGACTCTAGCTGTGGTTCATGAAAAGAATACACATCCAATGACTCTAGCCGTGGTTCATGAAAAGAACACACATACATTGACACTAGCTATGGTTCATGAAAAGAGCACACATCCAGTGACATCGGTGGATCCATATGTGGTTTGTGGAAAGAACAAACATGCAATGAATCTAGATGTGGTTTGTGAAAAGAACAGACTTGCATTGACACCGGCGGATCCATATGTGGTTTGTGAATAGAATAGACATGGAATGACACTGGGTGTGGTTGATGAAAAGAACACACATCCAATGACTCTAGCTGTGGTTCATGAAAAGAACACACATGAAGTGACACTGGTGGATCCATATGTGGTTTGTGAAAAGAACAGACATGCAATGACTCTGGGTATGGTTCATGAAAAGAACACACATCCATGTGTGGTTTGCGAGAAGAACACACATGCAATGACACTGGGTGTGGTTCATGAAAAGAATAGACATGCACTGACATTGGTGGATCCATGTTTGGTTTGTGAGAAGAATAGACATGCAATGACTCTAGCTGTGGTTCATGAAAAGAACACACATCCATGTGTGGTTTGTGAGAAGAACACACATGCAATGACACTGGGTGTGGTTCATGAAAAGGACAGACATGCAATGACATTAGTGGATCCATGTGTGGTTTGTGAGAAGAACATACATGAAATGACTCTGGCTGATCCATATGTGGTTTATGAGAATAACACACATGTAATAAACTCTAGTGGATCTATCTTGTACAAGACACTCACTTTCGATTTTTATACTACTCAGTTTTTCCCTTCCCCCCTCTCTCTCTTTCGTAGAAGCCCAAACCTATGCTCACTCTGTCTGCTACACCCTTATTGGTTGTCACAGTTGTCACGCGGATCGTGCACACCAACCGTTGATCCTGTGTGATCCAACGATGATCGTTGCACATGTCGTGCCCTTCACAGTACAGCGTGAGACAGCATGGACGTCTCCCTTAGCGTGAGACAGCACGGACGTCTCCCTCTACAAGAAGGAACACGATGCCGTCCATGGAAAAGTCGTCGAGTGGTCATGTCACGTTTAATATAGTCTGCAAAGGCTAATAATTCTACTAAAACACATGCACAGGGCAATGGGGTCATCGAGTGCACGGTTGTCGATGGGACGCTACAATTTATTGCCACTTGATTTTAATAAGATATATCCCATTTTTACGCAGCGCTCTCAATCTCACTTCCAACTGGGCACTACCGCTAGTAACTTCCATGGTCAAGGGCCCCCATCGAGTAGATCTAGCATTGCTAGAAATTGGTTCCGCGCCACTTGGATGAAGTGGAATCGAGGTTTGCCATGAGCGTGTTTTCAATGCAGCTCTAAAGTGGAGATCGTGGCTGTTTTAAAAAAAGGAACCCAAAAAAAGGTGGAGATCGTGGTACCCCCCCCCCCCCCCGCCCCCACCCACCACACGTGTCCAGTCGAGGACTACGAATGGTCCAGTGTATATAAATCCGCTCGACCTTCTTCTTCCATGTGCTTGTGTCATTTCCCCTAGTCTGTCTAGTCCCAAAACCCCAATCTGCACCTACCGCGTGCGCCGAAGCTCCCTTGCTTGCATTACCTCCTTCCCTAGGTGCGCCATGAAGCATACGCGTGGAGACGAGCTGGAGGTGAAGCTCGTTGAAGGCACAACAACAGATAGCTCGGTCATCGCCAAGCAGGCGGAGGCGTCTTCTCCGGGCACGAACTCCTCTTGTCGCCGCGCTGTCGAGGGTTCGAGCTCATCCGTCAAGCCAGTAGCCGTCGCCGCCAAGCAGCAGGTGGCCGACAACGTCATGGCCGACAACATCGTGGTGCCAGCGGCAGATCTGGATGGGGGGCAGGCGGCAGGCAGAGGCAATCCAGTGCTCTACATCAACGACCCCATCGCCGTCCAAGAAATCTTCGATGCAACCATGGAGAATGACGAGTTCGAGGAGGAGGTCCCTGATGAGGAGTCCGAGGTAGTACATTGCTAGCTTCTCTAGTCGCAACCGCATATTTCACTGTTCATACATAGGATTTGCTCAATCGTGTACATATTCTTTTGCCCTTGAAGTAGGGTAGTATATATATGGTTCGATCGGTCGGTTGATGCATCTACCATCTAGTCACAAAAACCCAATCTGTATAGTCACAGAACCCCAATCTTCTCATCTGCCATATAGTTGAGTTTGCTAGTTGAGTGTTGATTTCGATACACTACATGCCTATAACCTTACATTTCTATTCCTTACTGAGCCCAATGATTCAATTTTGCCCCAAAATAGTGCAAGGGCATCTGACGGTGTCGTTTTATTAGGGATGGTTAGTGAACCTGAGGCAACAATGCACATAAACAATATAGGTTGTGTTGTTGGTATTTTGGTTCTCTGACTCCATCTCTGAAAAAAATGAGGCCCTATTTTTTCTTTCATATGGAACCTATATATATAATCTTTGTATTGTTTATGATCTATGAATACGTCGTATGATGCATATGTATATCCCTAAATATTGTTTTGTACGATTACATTTCAATTTCTTATTGTGGCCAATGATTCAAATTTGCCCCAAAGAGAGACAGACAAATTGGTGTCAGATTTTTTCAGGGATGAGTTGCGAACCTAGGGCCATGTACAGGATCAATATAAGCTGTACAATTGTTACTTGGTTCGCTTACACCATCCCTGTAGAAAATTATGAGGCCACAATCTTTATTCTACATTCATAGAACTATGATATTTGAATCATCTATTCCATGCATTCATAGTGTATAAGAATTACATTTCAGTTTGTCACTGAGGCCGATGATTGAAATTTGCCCCAAAAGAGTTCAAGGGGAGACACATATGATGCTGTCGTGTTTTAGGGATGGGTTGGTGAACCTGAGGCAGCAATGCACACAAACAATATAGGTTGTGATGTTGGTACTTTGGTTCTCCAACACCATCTCTGAAACAAATTATGAGGCCCTAGATTTATTCTCATATGGAACTACATATATGATCCTTGAATTGTTTTTGATCTTTTAATGATTCATATGATGCATATGTATATGAATGGTTTTGATCATACGTATTTTTAACATGTACCTGAAGGTTAATTGTTTGGTTTTTTATTTATAATTACAATATTTAGGCTTGTTTTTGTACCTGACTATGTATATCCCTGAATATTGTTTTGTACGATTACATTTCAATTTCTTATTGTGGCCAATGATTCAAATTTTTCCCAAAAGAGAGGAAAACACATTGGTGTCAGATTTTTTTAGGGATGAGTTAGTGAACCTGGGGCGATGTACAAGAACAATATAGGGTGTGAAATTGTTACTTGGTTCACTCACGCCATCCCTGAAGAAACTTATGAGGCTGCAATCTTTATTCTACATACACTCTGATGCAATTATTTGTCATTGTGTTGAGATGAAATGATATATGAACCGATCAAACTATTGCTGAGATGCTTTCTCTTTGATATCCACGTATATATTGTCTTACATGTAAATGTTGTTAATTCTTGAGTTGTAATACAATTCAATCATATGTATGAGTTATAAGTTATGTTCTTAAAAATCAACAGGAGGATGATGATGAAGTGGACGATAGCAAGGAATCCAAGGACAACAAGAGCCGCTACGTGCTGAGGCGGTTATGGTGTGGGCTAATCCGTTTCTACCATAGGGGGAGACTGTTTTGCCCATTCTGTGGCAGAGCAATCAACGTGGACCTCGACAACATGATCCAGCACGCGGTGGGTGTTTCCAGAGGCGGAGGCAGAAGCCATAGGCCAATTACCTTGGCGCGGCACGCAGCCTTTGGAAAATTCCTTCAGGATTATGTCAGCACTGGCCTGTATCTCATCGATTAGGCTGTCCCAGCCTCCTTCTAATGCCCCTGCCTTGCTAGGCGTCTCCGTGTCCCGGCCTCCTGCTGCCGCCCCTTCTTTTATTTATTTTTAGTTAATTATTACCTATGTGTGGCATGTAAGACAATATACCCTTGGTGTCTCTGGTGAACCTTCTATATTAATCTACTCCTTTATATGGAGTGCCCTAAAATTTCTAGTGTTCAATTATATTACTAATCATGCTCATGCACACTACAAAATATTTCTAGTGCTCGATTATATTATAATTGTCAAGGAATACATCAACAAGTTAAATGGTCGAAATTTTGTATTGAAGTAACTAAATGATCTCACATCGGCGGTGTATGTTGGCAGAAGCCGAAGGCATCAGGCGAAGACCTTGGAGCAGCACACAGTCTTCAGCAAATTCCTTACAGGTTCAACAACGGGTTGCCGCCGCCTAGCTCCGAATTCGCTTACAGGTCCAACATGGTAGAACTTGAGCTACCACAGAGACCTTGGCAGAGGTGGCAGAATTGGTGCGGGTGCAACCACGGCGACGGCGAGCTCGGATTCTAGAGGAGGAAAACAGAACCGAGCATGGTCCACATGGTGACAGATCTCACCGGGAACTAATTCTTGTCCCCGCACCGTGCCATGGGTGCATCCATGGTGAGGGCGAGCTCGGACTCGGGATGGGGAGGAGAGCGGGGCTGAGCAGGTTCATCACGTCCCAGCTCTGCGCCATGGCCACGACCATAGATTGCCGCTCCAGGGAAGAAGAAGACAGGTAATGGATGCAGGCGCCAACGCTGCAAGCCTACAGGGAGGAGAGCGGGGCCGAGTAGGTTCGTCCACGTCCCCGCTCCACGCCATGGCTGCGACGCCCCACATATTGCTGCTCCGGGGAAGAAGAAGACGTGTAATAGATGCAGGCACCAACACTGCAAGCCTAATTGACACCTAAGCGACGGGAGCTACATAATGGCGAGAACTGACAGGGGGGCCCGACTTGATGGCCGTTAGACTGATATTTTGTATTGAAACATAAAGTTGAATTCGTGCCAAAAAAGACCCTCTGAGTATTTGGCACACCAACTGTAGTCATCGCGGCTGATTTCAGGGAACTTGGGTACCGTGTTGCCTGGGTGCCCCAACTTTCAGGCCACAAAATGATATTCTCCTCGTTGTTGACGCGAGGGACATGATGGAACTCACATCCGTCGAAGCAGGCTCTGAGCTTCTGTACGTGGAACCGGTAGAGGGCCATGTTTGCATCACGAGCATCCCACTCTCCAGATACCTGCTGCACCACCAGGTCTGAATCGCCAAAGCAAAGGATCCAGGTGACGCCGATCTTCCTGGCTAGCCGGAGGCCATGCACTAGTGCCTCATATTCGGCAACGTTGTTGGAGGCCTTGAAGTGGATCTAGAGAATGTACTCCAGCCGGTCTCCTTTGGGCGAGGTGAGGACGATGCTGGCTCCCAAGCCCCCGAGCATGTTCGAGCCGTTGAAGTGCATCCTCCAGTGGTCCGAATCATGAACTGGTGGGAGGTACTGGGTCTCGGCCCAATCGACAAGGAAGTCTGCCAAAGATTGCGACTTAATCGTGAGCCGGGGCTCGTACTGGATGGAGTAGGCCACGAGCTTGATGGCCCATTTGGCTACTTGGCCTATGGCTTCCTTGTAACCCATGATTTCCGAAAGGGGTGAGGTGCACATGACCTTAATCGGATGCTCTTGAAAGTAGTGCTTAAGCTTCTTGCATGCCAGGTACACACCATAACACATCTTCTGGTAGTGGGGGTAGTTTTGCTTAGAGAGGGAGAGAACCTCGCTGAGGTAGTAGACGGGTCGCTGAACGAGCTGAGCCTTGCCTTCCTCGGGGCGCTCCACCACCAGGACGACGCTGACGACCCGGCTGATGGCTGCTATATAGAGCACCATCGGCTCCTTGCTAGCCGGCATGGCTAGAACCGTGCTGATGGCGCGTGGTTGACGTGGGAGCTTCTTCTTGTTCTTCAGTCCCTGGCAACGGCGCCAGAAAAATGCTTGATGGCTCGTGTATTAACAAGCTCGTTGGGGAACCCCAAGAGGAAGGTATGATGAGCACAACAACAAGTTTCCCCCAGTTATGAAACCAAGGTTTAATCGAACCAGTAGGAGCAAGGAAACACCCCAAAGGTGTTGCTATCTAAGCCTTGGCAGGGCGCACAACCGGTGCTAGTAGCAACGTGGAGACCTGCACAACACAGCCACAAAACTTTGTCCCCAACTTGCGATGAGGTTGTCAATCTCACCGTGTTTTGCTGAAAACAAAGGATTAAACGTATCGAATGGAAGGAAGTAATAGTTTGCAGAAAGTAAACACAAAGCAGTAAACAGTTTATAGATTGTATGTAAAGGAAAGGACCGGGATCCATAGTTCACTAGAGGTAGCTCTCCTTAAGATAGATAACATGCTGGGTGAACTAATTACAGCGGGGATATTGACAAACACCGAGAAAGCAATACATGCATATACTAATCATCTTGACTCCTTTGACACTTGATTGAGCATTACAACATTATACATAGACCGCCATCCAACTGCATATATGACTAATAATTCACCTTCAGGTTATCATCCGAACCCCCTCCAGTATTAAGTTGCAAGCAACAGATTATTGCTTTACGAATTGCGTGTAAAGTAAACAATACGATTGTTCTATGACCAAAGGATTGTTGTTTTCTCCCTAGTAGCAACAGCACATCTAGTACCTTAGAGATTTCTATCAGTTCCTAGATTACGAGAGGCATGAACCTACTATCGAGCATAAATACTCACTCTTGGAGTTGCTAGCATCTACTTGGCCAAGATAGCTACTAACAAGGGAAAGCATGCAAGATCACAAATAACAAAGACATGATAGAATCAATAATCAATCTGAAATGACATCTCAATATCCATCGGATCCCCCCAAACACAACATGCAGAATTACAAATAGATGATCTTGATCATGAACGAAGCTCACAAGATCTAAACATGAAAGCACGAAGGAGGAGAACCAGCCATCTAGCTACTACATGGATCCGTAGTCCAAGGATGAACTACTCACGCATCACACCGGAGGCTTGCATGGTGATGAAGAAGGCCTCCACGGTGAAATCCCCTCTTTGGCAGGGTGCCGGGAAGAGCTTCAGATCCCTCCCGATCTAGGGATGGAGATGACGGCGGCTACAGACTCTTTCGTGGATTTTTGATCTGGTGCTTAGGGTTTTCGTCCCGAGGGCATCTTATAGGCGGAAGGAGAGGCCGAGGGGTTGCCTGGGCTGGCCACACCACCCCCTGGCGTGGCCAGGCCTAGCCCACGCGGCCAGGTGGTGTGGTGGCCCCCTGGCTCCTCTCCGTCTCGTATTCTGGCATTTGATGACTTCCGGAAAAATAGGCACTTTGGATTTTGTCCCGTCCAATTCTGAGAATATTCATTTTCTGACTTTCCTGGAATGAAAAATAGCAGAAAACAGGCAGCTGGCACTGTGGCTCTTGTTAATTGGTTAGTCCAAGAAATCATATGAAAAGTACTCCAAAGTGTGGGCAAAACACAAGAAAGTGGATAAAACCAAGCATGGAACATCAAAAATTATAGATACATTTGCAATGTATCAACATCCCCAAGCTTAACTCCTGCTCATCCTCGAGTAGTATGTGATAAAAAGAAAGAATAATTTTCGAGGTGACATGCACCATCAAAGACTTGATCAAAGTATTTGTAAAACATTCAAAGCTGGGATCATAGTACTTTAATCATAACATGAAAGACAAAGTTCTAGCAATAAGACAAAGAAACTATGATGCAACATGAAAAGGCACAAACAAAAGATTCATGAATAACAATGCTTTGCAAGATGTTTGTTTGTTTCACATAAAGAAAACATAGCATAATAGTATTTAGCTTGTCCTTCATAGAGTAGCAAATATAAATGCATGGGACACCTTCAAAGTTCGTAAGAGTGACTAGATACAAATAGTTTAAAACAAGTAATATCAAGTTATGCGTCAATCAACTAGTCTTGGGACAATGCACATAGAACTAAGAATGGCCACTATGCTCTCAAATTAGGTGCATAAAGGTAGAAGGTGGAGACTCAATATAATGGTGGAAGAAAGGCCTTTATAAAAGGAAGTAGGGATTCAAGTCTCATAAAGAGCTTCCAAAAATTATGGTACTTATAGCATTAATCTCTCATTGCCCCTATCATAAGCATCTTGAAGTGATTAAGGTTAAAGTGAACAAACTATGGTGTACATGCTTGATGAAGTATAAGTTAGAAATCTCATGTCCCTTGTATACGAGGGCCGCTCATCATGCTACTCAAGTTTAGTCACCGGTAAGTTCTTGTCATCATAAGTACATGTGTATCATAGAGAACCGCCAATGGGGTACCCCTTACCCGATGATACGGAAGAATCACTATATCAAAATGACAAGGCAAGCAGACAACGAGCATCTCAGCAATCTTCTTATTTACCATGGGAATATGGTGCTTTTTTCTCTCTTTCCTCTTTTCATAATCTCTTTTTTTTCTCATTTTTCTCCATATATGACTCTTTTTATAAGAAGAATGCTTCATAGACAGCTCATTATGGTTACGATGCAGGTTTCCACCATGTCAGCATGGATTAGACCAGCGGCCCAGGCGTTTCTCTAACACATATACATAACTCCATGGACTTACAATCTCCCCTTTCATTCCGCACCGACGACATCCATATACAAAAGAGCATGATATCAACTAGGTACAAGTACCAAGTGCAATGTTGAAAGTGTTCCCCATGACAGCATGGTTCTGCTAATCCCAATAAATAAGTGCAAGCATATACAACATAGACGACACAATGGTTCAAGTTTATTAAGGGAAAGAAAAGTAAAGTGTGCCATCAAGTTCGTGAGAGCTTTAATCACTAGTTTTCTCATAACAAGTTTAATTTGGAAGGTAAACAAAAGCATGAATATAATTGGAATAGCATAAGCTAATAGGTAGGTATGGTGGACTCTTTGGGATAACTTGGTTTAAGGAGTTGGATGCATGAGTGGAACTCATACTTGGTTGTGGAGGCTAGCAAAAGACTGGGAGCGACAAACTAAGAGAGCAATAATGGCCATAATCATGCAGAGTGACAAAACATCATTGATCAAAGCATAAAGTGATACTACAAGTTGAAAACTAAAGGATCATAAATGCTATGGTGATTTGATATAGTCATAACATGGTGTGAGCATGCGCCAAGTCAACCCAAATAAAGCATCAAAGGAGAATACCACTATACAATGCTTTAATATGCTAAAACAATGCATGATTCATCCAAGGCACATTAAGCAATATCAATTGTTTATAACAAGTCATGCTACAGCAAAGAATACTAAGCATAAAGCCAAAAAAATATCAAGCATGGCATGACAAAGCATAGGCCACAGTCAAAAACAACCTCTTTTTACCACATAAGCATGAGCTTTCCTACTCTTTTCCAATCCAAACCAAACTATTTGAAAACCAATGTATGAAAGAGGGGGTCCCACCAATTTATTCCGAAAACAAAAAACCAAAATGAAAACGAAAAAGAATATGCTCCAAGAACAACACAATTGTGCATGAAACAATAAAAATGAAACGTTTGGAAGAGATCTAGGATTTTTATTGATGAGGAAGCGGATGCCTTGGGAATCCCCAAGCTTTGACGTTTGTACTTCTTGTATACTTCTTGGGGTGACATGTGTGGCATCCCCAAGCTTGAGCTTTAGTCCATCTTTCATCTCATTACTCATTCCTTCCATACACCTGAAATTTTTCTTCATACAAAACTTCACACAATCTTTATTAGCAACATTAGTGCACTTAAGATAAATAGGTCTTAAGGTTCAGTTCCAACACCAAGTAAAATTCCATTAGAACACTAGCTACTATAGTACTTCCCTCAAAAAGCTCAATTCCCCAAAAGAACTCAAAAAGGAACCAACAAGAAGGTAATGCAGAAAATGGCAGAAATCTGTCAAAACAGACCAGCAGGTAAAGATGAACTTTTTCGAAGACCTTCTGTTGCTCAAATCAAAAAGTGTTGAACTAACGAAAGTTATATAACAACCTGCGGCAGAAGCAAAAAAAATGCACGCCTCAAAAAGACGATCCGAGATTTTACATGAATTTGTACGGTGAAGCACAGAAATCTGTTTCGGGACAGCAACTTTCCCAATCATTACTTCTCTCTCATTAGAGGTTACTCTTGGCACAAAAAGCAAATAAAAAGGATAAGGAGCGGTTATTACTGAAGCAATAACTTCCAAGACTCATCTAAAGCTTTTGGGTTATCTCCCAATAAGTACTTTTCTTTAACGCCTTTAGGTTAGGCATAAGAAGCAAGAAAAAGAATCAAGTGTTCTCAAATGAAGAAGCATTAAGACCAAATTTCTTGCCCTTACCTCTCTTACTTTTATTCTTAAACTTTGGGAAAATATGATTGTTTGGTGGAGACGAAAGGTGCATGGTCCCCTTTCCCACATCTATTATTGCTCCAAGGAGTTCTAATAGGGACCTTCCAAGTGTAATTTGTCCTTTTCCTGCATATTCAATAACAAGATAATCAGTAGAAATCATTTTCCCAAGGATCTTTGTAAACACTCCTTCAACTATTCCAATAGGTAATATGGTAACATTATTAGCAAGAGATATTTCTTTTCCTCCTTCAGTAAGCCCCCAAACATTTAGAGATTCATAAATATCTTTGGGCATACAACAAAATTCAAACATGATATCACAACGAGCTTGAAAAGTTTCAGTGTTTATCTCAATCTTTACTGTAGGGAGCCACTTTGATGGTTCAGAATTTATTGGGACATAATTGTGATGCTCCCTAAGCGTATTATAGCAATCTTTCAAGCTAGCAGTGCCAGTCTCAAGAGTGTTCAATCTAGCAAATATTCTTGCGAAAGAAATGTCAGTTTGGCTAGGCAAGTTATAAGTGAGGATCAATTTCTTTATATCATTTATAGCATCATCCTCATTACATTGGAGGAAATCTCCTCCCACAACAACATCTAAAGCATATCTATAGCAAATAGCAATTCCAAGGTAAAAACTGCTAATGAACAAGCTTTGAGTCATTTTAGGCTCAGTTTTTTCATGTAGATCAGAGATTCTAGACCAAGCTTCCTTGAAGCTCTCCTCAAATTCCTTGTTTAAAAGTGAAAATCATTTCCTCGGGTGACATAGTGATTGGAGCAAGGCTAGACATAGTGGCAACTCAAGAAAGGAACTAATTTTTTTGTGTTTCTGAAATAAGAAAGCAAACTAGTAAAACTAATTTTTGTGTGTTTTTGATAAAGAAACAAGCAAACAAAGCAAAAGAAACTAAGAAAAACAAAAATAACAAAGTAAAGAGATTGGTTATGAGGGACTCCCCTTGTGAAGATGTCCTTGACTCCTCGGCAACGGCGCCAGAAAAATGTGTTGCTGGCGCGTGGTTGACGTGGGAGCTTCTTCTTGTTCTTCAGTCCCCGACAACGGTGCCAGAAAAATGCTTGATGGCTCATGTATTAACAAGCTTGTTGGGGAACCCCAGGAGGAAGGTATGATGAGCACAGCAACAAGTTTCCCTCAGTTATGAAACCAAGGTTTAATCGAACCAGTAGGAGCAAGGAAACACACCAAATGTGTTGCTAGCTGAGCCTTGGCAGGGTGCACTACCGTTGCTAGTAGCAACGTGGAGACCTACACAACACAACCACAGAACTCTGTCCCCAACTTGCGATGAGGTTGTAAATCTCACCGTGTTTTGCTGAAAACAAAGGATTAAACGTATCGAATGGAAGGAAGTAATAGTTTGCAGAAAGTAAACACAAAGTAGTAAACAATTTATAGATTGTATGTAAAGAAAAGGACCGGGATCCATAGTTCACTAGAGGTGGCTCTCCTTAAGATAGATAACATGCTGGGTGAACATATTACAGCGGGAAATTGACAAACCCCGAGAAAGCAATACATGCATATACTAATCATCTTGACTCCTTTGAGACTTGATTGGGAATTACGACATTATACATAGACCGCCATCCAACTGCATCTATGACTAATAATCCACCTTCAGGTTATCATTCGAACCCCCTCCAGTATTAAGTTCCAAGCAACAGATTATTGCTTTATGAATTGCGTGTAAAGTAAACAATACGATTGTTCTATGAACAAAGGATTGTTGTTTTCTCCCTAGTAGCAACAACACATCTAGTACCTTAGAGATTTCTGTCACTTCCCAGATTACCAGAGGCATGAACCCACTATCGAGCATAAATACTCACTCTTGGAGTTGCTAGCATATACTTGGCCAAGATAGCTACTAACAACGGAAAGCATGCAAGATCACAAATAACAAAGACATGATAGAATCAATAATCAATCTGAAATAACATCTCAAAATCCACCGGATCCCCGCAAACACAACATGCAGAATTACAAATAGATGATCTTGATCATGAACAGAGCTCACAAGATCTAAACATGAAAGCACAAAGGAGGAGAACCATCCATCTAGCTACTACATGGATCTGTAGTCCAAGGATGAACTACTCACGCATCACACCGGAGGCTTGCATGGCGATGAAGAAGGCCTCCAGGGTGAAAACCCCTCTCCAACAGGGTGCCGGGAAGATCTTCAAATCCCTCCCGATCTAGGGATGGAGATGACGGCGGCTACAGACTCTTTCGTGGATTTTTGATTGGGTGCTTAGGGTTTTCGTCCCGAGGGCATCTTATAGGCGGAAGGAGAGGCCGAGGGGGTGCCTGGGCTCGCCACACCACCCCCTGGCGCGGCCAGGCCTGGCCCGCACGGCCTGGTGGTGTGGTGGCCCCCTGGCTCCTCTCCGTCTCGTATTCTGGCATCTGATGACTTCCGGAAAAATAGGCACTTTGGCTTTTGTCCCGTCCAATTCCAAGAATATTCATTTTCTGACTTTCCTGGAACCAAAAATAGCAGAAAACAGGCAGCTAGCACTGTGGTTCTTGTTAATAGGTTAGTCCAAGAAATCATATGAAAAGTACTCCAAAGTGTGGACAAAACACAAGAAAGTGGATAAAACCAAGCATGGAACATCAAAAATTATAGATACATTTGCAATGTATAAAACCAGCGCTATGGATAGCATTCGGTTGGGGGCATGAAAGGCGGCGTCGGCTTGCGAGGTCCAGGAGAACTTGTCTGTCTTCTTCATCAGTTGGTACAACAGAACTGCCTTTTCCCCCAGCCGGCTAATGAAACGGCTGAGGGAGGCCAGGCATCCAGTGAACTTCTGGACTCCAAGCAAGCTCCTAGGCGGCTGCATTCTCTCGATGGCTGTGATCTTCTCCGCGTTTGCCTCGACCCCTCGTTGCGAAACGAGGAAACCGAGTAGCTAGTCAGATGGGACTCCGACGACGCACTTCTCCGGCTTCAGCTTCATCTGTTACTGACGGAGGTTACCGAATGTCTCCCCCAAGTCCTGAAGGAGGGTGTGCTTCTCCTTTGTCTTGATGACGACATCCTCCACGTAGGCATGCACGTTTCGGCCGATCTGCGAGTGTAAGCATTTTTGCATACAACGCTGATAGGTGGCTCCTGCATTCTTCAGACCGAAAGGCATGGTTACATATCAGAAAGCCCCGTACAGGGTGATGAACGATGTCTTTATCTGGTTAGTCGGGTTTAACTGGATCTAATTGTAACCGGAGTAACAATCCAAGAAGGACAACAAATCGTAGCCGGCCGTGGAATCGATAACTTGATCGATACTGGGAAAAGCGAAGGGGTCTTTCGGGCACGCCTTGTTAAGGCTGGTGTAGTCGATACACATGCGCCAGGTCTTGTTCTTCTTTAACACCAGGACTAGGTTGGCCAACCAGTCCGGGTGGTACACCTCCATGATGAACCCAGCTGCAAGGAGCCGGGTGATCTCGTCACCAATAATCTTTCTCTTCTCTTCTACGAACCAGCGCAGAGGTTGCTTGACCGGCTTGGCATCCGGCCGCACATGGAGTGAGTGCTGAGCGAACTCCCTCGGCACATCTGGCATGTCCTTGGGGGACCACGCGAAGATGTCCCGATTCTCACGGAGGAAGTTGACGAGAACGCCTTCCTATTTTTTGTCCAAGTTGGCACCGATGGTGATGAACTTGGTCGGGTTGGAGGGGTCGAGCAGGATCCTCTTCATCTCCTTTGCCGGCTGGAAAGCTGCTTCTCTAGCCGGCTTGCTGCTAGCCGGCATTTCTTGCTGGGCCATGGCCACATTGCACATGATCACGCGCTTCTCTTCGGCTATGATGAGGGCCTCGGCCAACTTGGAGCCGGCTTAGGCGCACTCCATCGATAGCCGGAAGCAGCCGGCGATGGTGATCACGCCGTTTGGTCCCGGCATCTTCGTCTTGAGATATGCGTAGTGGGGGATGGCCATGAACTTGGCGAGGGCGGGGCGCCCGAGGATAGCATGGTAGGAGCTTGACAGGTGCACCACTTCGAACCATATCGGCTCACACCGGAAGTTCTCCTCGCTCCCAAAAATGACATCTAGCGGGGCACAAGCCGGTCCTGGCAGTATGTCGTGGAACATCATGGTAGTCGGGCGCAGGTCACACTCGCGGATGCCAAGCTTCTCCAGCAAAGACCGGTAGAGAAGGTTGAGCCTACTGCCCCCATCGATGAGGACGCGCGAAAAGCGGCAGGTGCGCTCATTGGAGACGATGAGGGGGTCAAGCACCATGGCGTAGCCCCCGGGGATCAAAAGATGATCCGGCTGATCTTCCCGGCTCTAGGTGATGGGGGTCTCCGACCAGTTCAAGTACTGGGGGACAGGGGAGGTGATGGTGTTGACCTCCTTAGAGCGCCGCCTGTGGCTATGCTTGTCGTCCAGCTCCGTCTCGAAGATGTGGTAGGCGGCATGCGGCTGGGGGTAACCGTTGTTGTTGTTGCCTCTGTTGCTGCTGTTACCATCATTACCGGCTCCCCTAGCCAGTGGTAGGGGTCCACCAGGAGGGGGTGGGGGAGACATTGATGGTTGCCATGGTCTTTTAGCTGGCGGGTCTAGCTGCAGTTCTGGGTGGTGTGCGTAGCCGGTTTGAAGGGACCGCTATGCCACTTGCACGGGCCGTCAAACATTTGGTCGAAGGTGAGCCGTGGCTTCTGCATTCTTGCATTGTTAGCTAGTGCGTCGGGCGCGCCCTCCACAGCATTGACCTGCCGCATGTGGTAGCGAGGCTTCTGCTGTCCGGCTTGGCGGTCCCCGTGGAACCGGTTGTCATTGCCGTGGCGCCTGGAGGATCCGGCTTCTCCCGCCGGATTGCTTGGATGGTCGCGAGCCGGATCTGATGGAGTCGGACGCCTGTCAGCACTTACTCCGAGGGGTTTGTTGATCGCGGTAGTTGTCATGGCGTACTGGTCCACAACCCATGAGCTCCACCATGGTTTTCGGCTCGTCACACAGTAGCCGGTGGGGAAGCATGGTGCCTTCTCGGCACCCCTCGACGAAGAGGCCGATCACCTGGCTCTCTAGGATGCCCTCGCAGGTGTTGCATAGCTCCGTCCACCTGGCGAGGTACTCGCGGTCTGTCTCACGGCCGCCCTGAACGCACAAGGCCAGGTCGTGCGGGCGGCCCGGACGCTTGTACGTGCCATTGAAATTGCGGACGAGAACCTTCTCAAAGTCTGGCCAGGCGTTGATGCTATTGGGTGTGAGGCTGTTGAGCCATGTTTTCGCTGACCCAGTTAGCATGAGGGGGACGTAGCGCATAGCTGTGCGCTTGTTCCCATGGGTGATGCCGACTGCCGTGCCGTAGTCGGTCACCCAATCTTCTGGTTTCATGTTGTCGTCATACTTGGGGGTATCCCTAGGCAGGGAGAACTTATCTAGAAACGGCTTGTTCCGGATGCGGGGCCCAAAACAAACCGGTCCGATGGAGTCTTCCTCTTCCGTGACACGCGCTTGAGCGAGGAGCTCGATGTGGTCGCGGGCATCCGGACGATCCGGGTTGGGCGCTCCCACCCGGCCCGTGAGACCAGAACCGGTAGGTCTTGGCGCTCTGGTTGGTGGAGGGGGAGGCGGTGTGTTGCTATTCACCGTTTGCTCCTGGCGTGGCTGGCCCTTGTTTCCGGAGCTGCGGTGCTTGCTGCGAGCCTTAGCCGGAGGGAAGGACGCCTGCTGGGTCTCATAGGGCGTGGCCTTGCTGTTGGCCGGCGGCTTACTTCCCTTGGAGCAGTTGGGGTCCTCTTGCATCTACTGGTTGGCACCTGCTGGCTTGTCCATGATCCGGAGGAGCTCCTGCACCCAAGCATGCTGTCGGTCTCGCTCCTCGCCCTCCAGGTTGGGCAGTTCGTCTGCCGTGGCTCGCGCCGCACATAGTTTCTTGATGGGTGTGATGTAGGTGGGCCGGATGAGAGCAGGTAGCGGATCCAGCTCACCATCCCTCTCCATCCTGCCGCCTAGCTTGCCGCCCCGGTGCCATACTTGTCTGCGCCGGCTCGGCTCCACAGTAGCCGGAGTGTGGCCATGCGCGCGATCGTACTCACGCCAGTTGATCTCGATCTGCTTCCGGGTCACAGCCAGCTACATGGCCTCCTGTAGGAGGAGCTGCCTCTCCATTGCGAAGTTGGCCTCCGCCTCCTCCCAGTTATCCCCGAGGTTAACCAGCGTGAGGAGCCTGTCGATGGCCTCCTCCACTGGGTTCCTAGGCTGCGGTGGAGCGGAAGTTCCGACCTCGTCCATGCCCTTCTCCTGTGACTAGCGAGGCTGAGATCTGGAGCCGGCCATCATCACGTCAACACCGCAAGGAGCGATGGAGGCACCTCTACTGAGGTGCAGCAGTTCCATGATGGAAACGATCTCCCTAGGGAAATGCTCCAGCACAGTGGCGATGTAGAAGGGGAGGTCGCCGAAAAGCAGAATAGATACATTTGCTAGAAACGTGGATCCGGTGAAGCAAGAAGCGTTGACGATGACACAGTCAAACTTGCCGAGCGTAAGCATCAGGCCGGAGGCCACATGCTCACCGACTGAAGTGCAGGGTCCCGTGCGGAACGTGACTCCGCTTGAAGCCATCCTGCCCCACTGTGGGCGCCAACTGTCATTGTATTGGGAACGGCAGTACCTAAGCAGGTTAGATAGAGGTGTGGGGACTAGTAGGGAAGCTCTCGACGCTGTCCGCAGGCGGGATTGGATACAAGCAAGTGTAGCGAGACACAGGAAGTACCCAGATTCAGAGCCCTCGTGGTGAGGTAAAGTAGTTCCTACTCCTGTCGATCTGACTATGTGTAGTATACAGGCTACAATCGCTCCTGGAGCTGTGTCTTCTATCTACCCTCTTAACTGAACTCAGACCAACCCTTGCTACGAGAACCTTGCCTCTCCTTATATTGGCAGAGGGGCAACGGTCTCACTGGCCAGTCCAGCTGGTGGGTCCCACAGGCGGGCCCCCACCGGCTGGTCATCTACAGTATCCGGTACACCTACATCCCATCTTAGTACATGCGGTAGGGTCATCGTGGTTATAGTGAACGCCGTGCGAGCCTGTCATCAGCATCTGGCCACTATTCCCGCGTCACCCCGCAAAGTTTTTGGTATGGCCGTGTAGTTGCAAGTCTTGTCGTCGTACCCGGGTGTACCGTGCACTATGCAGCATGTCGCCCTATCCTCTTTATTGCGTCCAGCTATGCTGATGTAGCCGGTCCTGTGTCTTGTTGCACCTCTTGGTTCCGGCTACGTGGAGTAGCCGGTATGACTTGCTCGTGTCTTGCTGTGCTCATCCAGCCAGACGCAGACCGATTGCCATGGTTCTTGTTCGGTTGGGGTATCCGGAGGACATCCCCCCGACAGCAGGGCAGGACAATGAAACATAAGCAGTACAAGCATCTATCATGCAATTAAATAGGCAATTAAGCAAAATATAACCTATGGTGTTCATTGTCCTATAGTAATCATCATGTAAAACAGTAAACTATGAACTACTTATACTGTGAACATAAGACATATTAGGAAGTAGCCAAAGTAATGCAACAAATAGGATAATGCATCCTTTATCACAAGCAAACTGATCATAAGCCTAATAGTATACAAGCTGGACAATTCACCAATTGGTTGCAATAATAAGGAGGGTAGGACAATTAAACATGAGCAGTATATGCATCTATCTTACCACTAAATAGGCAAGTAGGCAGAATATAACATATTTTGTTGATTGTCCAATAGTAATCATAAGTGTAAAACATTCCAATGTGAACAATTTGTATTTATACTCTGATCATAAGACATATGGTGAAACAACCAAAATAATGCAATAAATAAGATAATGCAACCTTTATCTGCAACAAACAATATAACCAGACATCATAAAAGCAAGGTGAGTGTTTCCTTGCCTTCAGGTTGTGGGGCCTTTTACTTACTGCTATTCCTAGCGGAACGCTTTAATCATATCATCAAGGCTTGTCAGCGAACCTTGGTAGCAGACCTTGTGGACGAGGTGGATAGCGAGGTGGAAAACATTGTCGACTAGGTGGACGGTGAGGTCCACGATGAGTAGGCGTACCTTGTAGTCGAGGTGCACGTTGAGTGAGCAGACCTTGACCTCGAGTGAGCAGACCTTGACGGTAAGATGCACGGATAGTGGGAAGACCTTGACGACGAGGTGGAAGACCTTATCGATGAGGTGCATGACGAGGTGGAAGACCTTGTCAACGAGGTGAATGACGAGGTAGCGTACCTTGTCTACGAGGTGCATGTCGAGTGAGCAGACGTTGACCGTGGGTGGGCAGACCATGGCTTTGAGGGGGCAGACCTTGACGGCGAGGTGCACAGAGAGGGGGGACACCTTGACAGAGAGGCGCATGGCGAGTGGGGAGTGAAGGGAATATGCCTGAGCGGCAATAATAAAATGGTTATTATCTTATTCCGTGTTTATGATAAATGTTTATTTTGCATGCTATAATTGTATTAATTGGAAACGTTAATACATGTGTGTTTAATAAACAAAATACAAAGTTCCTAGTAATGCCTCTCATATAAACAAGCTCGTTGATTAACAAGATGATCAAGGTTTCCTGATCATGAACATTGGATGTTGTTAATAACGAGGTCACAACATTGGTGGAATGATGTGATGAACATTCATCCAAAGTATAGCATTACGATCAGAGTCATTATGTTTATATTGCTATAACATCATATGAAGTAATCTTAGTCCTTAGACCATGAGATCATGTTAATTGCTAACACCGGAAGAGTATCTTGATAACATCAAACGTCACACTGTAACAGGGTGACTATAAAGGTGGGTTCAGTGCTACGAAGGTGTTATGTTGAGGCTCATGGATCAAGATTGGTATTTGTCCGTCCTGATGATGGATAGATATACTCTGGGTCATCTCGGTGATATCACATTGAAATAGCTTGCAAGCAAGTGATGTGATCATTAGAATGTTATATCACGGGAACGAGAAAAGAGTGCATGTCGGTAACGAGATCAAACTAGGTATTTGGAAACCGATGATCGAATATCGGACATGTAATATATTGATGACCCACAAGTATAGGGGGTGTATCGCAGTATTTTCGAGGGAAGTGAAACCCAATTTATTGATTTGACACAAGGGGAGCCAAAGAATACTTATCAGCCTTAACAACTGAGTTGTCAATTCAGCTGCACCTAGAAACAATCTTGCTCACAACAGTTTATCAGTAGCAATAGTTTTGTAGTAGGAATAGTAAAGTAACAGTAGCACCAAAACAAAGACAGTAGTAACAAAAGCAGTAAACAATGGCATTCGAGTGCGGTAGGCATAGGGATGGATGGACGGGCGTTGCATTGACAAGACAATTCACATAGCAATCAGAACATAGGGCAATTGCAGATAAATAAGATAAAACACCCAAGTACTAGAGAATCCTAGGCATGTGTTCCATATATAGTCATACGTGCTCGCAATGAGAACTTGCACAACATATTTTGTCCTGCCAGCCCATTTGCAGCGGGGCCTCTAGGGAACTACTGGCAATTAAGGTGCTCCTTTTAATAAAGCACTGGAGCAAAGCATTAACACTCCGTGAACACATGTGATCCTCACATCAAAGCCTTTCCCTTCCGGCTACCCCAATTTCTGTCACTTCGGGACTATAGGTTCCGGACAACGACGTGTGTATACAACTTGTAGATAAGACCAGAAACAATACTATCATGATAAATCAATAATAAGTTCAGATCTGAAATCATGGCACTCGGGCCCTAGTGACAAGCATTAAGCACAACAAAGTTGCAACAAAGTCATAAAGCACTAATAGAGATACTAGGCACTATGCCCTAACAATCTAATGCCATTACATGAACGATCTCATCCAATTCCCTACCATCCCCATAGCCTACAGCGGGGGATTACTCACTCATAGATGGGGGAAACATGGATGGTCGATGGAGAAGCGATGGTGATGATGATGGCGATGATCTCCTCCAATTCCCCGTCCCGGCAGGGTGCCAGAACGGAGTTTCTGGTGCTGTTTCATGGAATCTGGTGGTGGCGGCGGAGCGGAACTCCTTCTGGAAAAATACGAACCCCCCAAAGTTTTTAGGTCAGAAGGCTTCTTATAGGCGAAGAGGGAGACCGAGGGGGTGCCTCGGGCCACCACACCAGGCCCTGGCGCGGCCAGACCTAGCCCGCGCCTAGGGGGTGTGGGCAGCCCTGGCCCTCCTCCGTCTCGTATTCTAGCTCCGTGAGTCTTCTGGAAAAATAGGCACTTTGGCTTTTGTCCCGTCCAATTCCGAGAATATTCATATTCTGACTTTCCTGGAACCAAAAACAGCAGAAAACAGGCAGCTGACACTGTGGCTCTTGTTAATAGGTTAGTCCAAGAAATCATATGAAAAGTACTCCAAAGTGTGGACAAAACACAAGAAAGTGAATAAGACCAAGCATGGAGCATCAAAAATTATAGATACATTGGCAATGTATCAACATCCCCAAGCTTAACTCCTTCTCGTCCTCGAGTAGGTAAGTGATAAAAAGAAAGAATAATTTTTGAGGTGACATGCACCATCAAAGACTTGACCAAAGTATTTGTAAACATTCAAAGCTGAGATCATAGTACTTCAATCATAACATGAAAGACAAAGTTCTAGCAATAAAACAAAGAAACTATGATGCAACATGAAAAGGCACAAACAAAAGATTCATGAGTAACAATGCTTTGCAAGACGTTTGTTTGTTTCACATAGAGAAAACATAGCATAGTGGTAATCAGCTTTCCCTCATAGAGTAGAAAATATAAATGCATAGGACACCTTCAAAGCTCACAAGAGTGACTAGATAGAAATTGTTTAAAACAAGCAATATCAAGGTATGCATCAATCAACAAGTCTTGGGATAATGCACATAGAACTAAGAATGGCCACTATGCTCTCAAGAAAGTGCTGATAGAATAAGTGGAGACTCAACAAGGAAATGAACAGGTTTTGAATAGTTTGAAAGGCTTCCAAATGCTGAAAGTATGGTACTCATTAGGTTTGAGCTCTCATTGCCCTATCATAAGCATCTTAAATGTGATTAAGGTTAAAGTGACACAACTAAGAGGATATGCTTGACAAGTTATAAATCGAAGTCTCATGCCCCTTACTTACGAAGACCGATCCTCATGCTACTCAACTTCAGTCACAAGTAAGCTCTTGTCATTGTAAGTATATACGTATCATAGAGAACCGCTAACAGGGTACCCCTTGCACATGATACAAGAGCTATCCCATAATCAAAATGACAAGGCAAGCAGACAATGAGCATCTCAGCGATCTTTTTATTTACTATGTGCATAGATTTTTATTGAGGATGCTTCATAGAATGCTCATTATGGTTTGCTGCAAGTTTCCACCATGATTAGGCATGGCTTAGGCTAGCGGCCCAGGCGTTTCTCTAACATACATACAGACTCCATGATCTTACAAGTTCCACTTTTATTTCACCCCGCCGGGATCCATAAGCAAAAGAACATAATATCAACGAGGTACTAAGTACCAATGTAATGTTGAAAGCGTTCGCCATGATACATGGTTCTGCTAACTTCAACTTATAAAGCGCAAGCATATACGCAACAAAGAAGGATGCAATGGTTCATGTTTATTAAATGCAAGAAAATAAAGTGTGCCATCAAGTTCGTGAGAGCTTTACTAACTAACTTTCTCATAACAAGCAAACATTTTATTCGGATAAAACAAGGCATATTGAATATGCACGGAAGTAGCAAATGATGCTAATAGGTAGGTATGGTGGACACTTTCGCAATATTTGGTTTAGGGAGTTGGAAACTTGAGTAAAACACACTCAGTGGAAGTGAAGGCTAGCAATAGTAAGGGAGCGACAAACGAGAGAGCAATAATGGCCATAATCATGCAGAGCGACAAAACATCATTGATCAAAGCATAAAGTGATACTACAAGTTGAAAACTAAAGGATCATAAAGGCTTATGGTGACTTGGGATAGTCATAACATGGTGTGAGCATGTGCCAAGTCAACCCAAATAAAGCATCAAAGGAGAAAACCACTATACTATGCTTTAATATGCTAAAACAACGCATGATTCATCCAAGGCACATTAAGCAGTCTCAAATGTTTATAACAAGTCATGCTACAGCAAAGAATACTAAGCATAAAGCCAAAAGAATATCAAGCATGGCATGACAAAGCATAGGCCACAGTCAAAAACAAGCTCTCTTTACCACTTAAGCATGAGCTTTCCTACTCTTTTCCAAGCCAAACCAAACCATTTGAACACCAATGTATGAAAGAGGGGGGTCCAACCAATTTATTCAGAAAACTAAACAAACCATGCAGACTAAAAACCAAAACGAAAAAAGAAAAAGAAGACGCTCCAAGAACAACACAACTGTGCATGAAACAATAAAAATGAAGTGTTTAGAAGAAACCTGGGATTTTTATTGATGAAGAAGGGGATGCCTTGGGCATCCCCAAGCTTTGACGCTTGTACTTCTTGGATATTTCTTGGGGTGACACGCGTGGCATCCCCAAGCTTGAGCTTTAGTCCATCCTTCATCTCATTACTCATTCCTCCATACACCTGAAATTTTTCCTTCATACAAAACTTCACACAATCTTTATTAGCAACATTAGTGCACAAAGATAAATAAGTCTCAAGGTTCAGTTCTAACACCAAATAAACTTCCATTAGAACACTAGATACTGTAGCACTTCCTTCAAAAATCTCAAATCCCCAAACGAACTCAAGAAGGAACTAACAAGAAGCAAATGCAGAAAATGGCAGAAATCTGTCAAAACAGACCAGCAGGTAAATACAAATTTTTTCGAAGACCTTATATTGCTCAAATCAAAAAGTGTTGAACTAACGAAAGTTAGATAACAACCTGGGTCAGAATCACAAAAAAATACAGCTCAATACGAGGTACAGAGCTCTCTCAGGAATTTGTACGGTGAAGCACAGAAATCTGTTTCGGGACAACAACTTTCCCAATCATTACTTTTCTCTAATTAGAGGTTACTCTTGGCACAAAAGCACATAAAAAGGATAAGGAGAGGTTATTAAAGAGGTAATAACTTCCAAGACTCACCTAAAACTCTTGGGTTATCTCCCAACAAGTATTTTTCTTTAACGCCTTTAAGTTAGGCATAAGAAGCAAAAACTAAAATGGATAGAATAGAAGCAAGCAGAGATAATCATGGTGAAAACATTGTTTTGTTCAATAAAATCTTTTTGTTAACAAGGTTGATCAGGTCTTGTTACCAAAACAATTTCATATGAGAAAAAACTTTGTATCCCACTAATGATTATGTTACCTCAACCTTGATAGCAATGGTCCCAATCATAATAGTTTCAAATTTTTCCTCTTGGTATGGACAATATATTTCTCCAACTTGAATGCCCGCAACATGTTCAATTGAATTCATACCATAAGTCCTTTCAATATTCTTGAGGAAATAGACAATGTGTTCCTTGTCATTAACATTGAAGGTCACCTACCCTTGATTATAATTAATAATAGCTCCTGCAGTATTTAAGAAAAGGTCTCCCAAGAATAATAGACATATTATCATTTTCAGGCATAAAAGTTTGAGAGGATGCTCTCATAATAAATAAGAAGTGAAGTAAAAGAGAGTATCAAGAAGCAAATCCAAAACACATTTAAGTCTAACCCACTTCCTATACATAGGAATCGTGTATGCAAATAAATTCGCAAAGAACAAAGTGACAAGCATAGGAAGATAAAACAAGAGGAACTTCAAAACTTTCAGCACATAGAGAGGTGTTTCAATATCATGAAAACTTCCACAACCATATTTTTCTCTCTCATAATAATTTTCAGTAGCCTCATGCAGAAACTCAACAATATAACTATCACATAAAGCATGCTCTTCATGATCTACAAGCACTAGAGCTTTATTATAAACAGTTTCAGGAGAAACCTCAGGAACATAACATTCATTCTCCTTTAGTAAGCAAGGGGGACAATCAAATAATGTAAGGGATAAAGAGTTACTCTCATTAGAAGGTAGGCATGGGTAGCTAATCCATTCTTCCTCCTTTTGTTCATCACTCTCCTCCTCTTTTTCATCTAACGGGATTTCAGGTTCATCAATTTCTTCCTCCATAGGATCCTGCAAGGCATTAGTCTCTTCCATTTGTGGAGAGCATCTATTAAAATATTCAAGAATATAGCCATTTTCATCCTTGTAATTATCAAAGCAAAATTTAAGTATACCATACACCTCATATTTGTAAGGTGAATCATCAATATTTTCAAGCAAACTAGCAAGTTCAAAAGCACCCTTCCAAGCAATAAATTCCTCAATTTGTTCCACATCATAAAATTCATAATTTCCCTTAACATAAGAATATATGGTAACATTATCATTATACTCACATTGAAAAGGGAGGTGTTTGTACCTCGTACAGCAACAAGATTTATCAAAGCAATAAGTAACATTATAAGTAGAGCACACGTTTCTAGCAATGGTATACAATCTATCAATTTGTCCCCATAGGTGTTTCCCTTTTTGTGACAAGCGGTGTTCCTTATAATAATATTTTTCATCTTCCGTGAACCCACCTTGCCAATAAGATTCAGTTTCAAAGAAACCAACCATTGAAACAAGCATGATAAAGCAAGACAATAACAAACCAACGAAAACAACAACTAGAGTAGGAACTAATATTTTTTTGTATTTTTGATAAAGAAATAAGCAAACAAGTGAGAAAAATAAACAAGCTTGAACAATAGTGAATCCAAGTGAACTTGATAAATAAAGTTATGCTCCCCGGCAACGGTGCCAGAAAATAGTCTTGATGACCCACAAGTATAGGGGGTGTATCGTAGTATTTTCGAGGGAAGTGAAACCCAATTTATTGATTCGACACAAGGGGAGCCAAAGAATACTTATCAGCCTTAACAACTGAGTTGTCAATTCAGCTGCACCTAGAAACAATCTTGCTCACAACAGTTTATCAGTAGCAACAGTTTTGTAGTAGGAATAGTAAAGTAATAGTAGCAGCAAAACAAAGACAGTAGTAACAAAAGCAGTAAATAGTGGGATTCGAGTGCTGTAGGCATAGGGATGGATGGACGGGCGTTGCATGGACAAGACAATTCACATAGCAATCAGAACATAGGGCAATTGCAGATAAATAAGATAAAACACCCAAGTACTAGAGAATCCTAGGCATGTGTTCCATATATAGTCATACGTGCTCGCAATGAGAACTTGCACAACATCTTTTGTCCTGCCAGCCCATTTGTAGCGGGGCCTCTAGGGAACTACTGGCAATTAAGGTGCTTCTTTTAGTAAAGCACCGGAGCAAAGCATTAACACTCCGTGAACACATGTGATCCTCACATCAAAGCCTTTCCCTTCCGGCTACCCCGATTTCTGTCACTTCGGGACCATAGGTTCTGGACAACGACGTGTGTATACAACTTGTAGATAAGACCAGAAACAATACTATCATGATAAATCAATAATAAGTTCATATCTGAAATCATGGCACTCGGGCCCTAGTGACAAGCATTAAGCACAACAAAGTTGCAACAAAGTCATAAAGCACTAATAGAGATAATAGGCACTATGCCCTAACAATCTAATGCCATTACATGAACGATCTCATCCAATTCACTACCATCCCCATATCCTACAGCAGGGGATTACTCACTCATAGATGGGGGAAACATGGATGGTCGATGCAGAAGCGATGGTGATGATGATGGCGATGATCTCCTCCAATTCCCCGTCCCAGCAGGGTGCCAGAATGGAGTTTCTGGTGCTGTTTCGTGGAATCTGGTGGTGGCGGCGGAGCGGTACTCCTTCTGGAAAAACGTCGAACCCCCCGAAGTTTTTAGGTCAGAAGGCTTCTTATAGGCGAAGAGGGAGACCGAGGGGGTGCCTAGGGCCACTACACCAGGCCCTGGCGCGGCCAGACCTAGCCCGCACCTGGGGGTTGTGGCCAGCCCCTGGCCCTACTCCGTCTCGTATTCTAGCTCCATGAGTCTTCTAGAAAATAGGCACTTTGGCTTTTGTCCCGTCCAATTCCGAGAATATTCATATTCTGACTTTCCTGGACCAAAAACAGCAGAAAACAGGCAGCTGGCACTATGGCTCTTGTTAATAGGTTAGTCCAAGAAATCATATGAAAAGTACTCCAAAGTGTGGACAACACAAAAAAGTGTATAAAACCAAGCATGGAGCATCAAAAATATAGATACATTGGCAATGTATCATATATCACGAGACAAAGGGATTTAGTTACGATGTTAAAGGTTCACACGATCACAATCGTTGAATATGTGGGAGTCAGTACGGATCTCCAAGTCCCGCTGCTGATTATTGATTGGAGAGGGGTCTCGATCATGTCTGCATTATTCGAGAACCGTAGGGTGACACACTTAAGGTATACCGACACCATTTAGGAGAAAATATGTTTCAGATAAAGATTAAGAAAGCGCTGGAATCATTTTGATGGAAACCGGAATTGTTGCAGGTGAAATTGCTGAAACTGGTTCTGCATGTGATATTGAAATGTTGCAGGGAGTTTTATGTGAATGTTTTTAATTAAAGTAATTAACAAAATTCTGAATAAAATAAATAAAAGTGTTTTATTTAATGAGAGCTTGCATTAAATTTGGTGGAAATTTAATGCATGTGAGTGGACATGAGTGGAGGTGTGTGTTTATGTGAGTGGGAGCTCCACCCACATGAATGAGGGAGAGGTGGGGGCACCCACCATGGCCAGCAACATTCCCCCTTGGGCTGCCCCCTCCCCTATATAAGGAGCACCTCCTCCTCCTCTCCTCTTGTAACACCTCGTGAAGGATCTCTCTCCCCCTCTAGTTATTCCCCATGGTCTCGGATTAGTGAGATACATGTTCCCGGTGGCTTTATCTGGAAAGGAGTTGCTGCTTCCGCTGGTTTGCTGGAGCGAGGGACGGAGGTTGTCGGGGTACCAGATGTGTGTCCGATCATGGATGCACCGCTGCTTTGCGGTGCTGGACATGGTGGTGCTGGACTTGCTGGAGCTGGATCTGATGGACGTGCTGGAGCCAGACCTACTGGACCTCATCACGATCTTGAGATCGGCAATTGTATGACTACATCATCCATGAGTTCCAAGTCGTTAACAAAGCTTTGTTGTCTTCGAGGGTAATTTCTCTATGGATGTATATCCACCCGTTGCTTGTATCTAGTAGATAGATCTTGGCATATAGTTCCCATCATAGGAAATTTTTTGTTTTCTATGCTGCGAACCCAGCAGTGGTATCAGAGCTTGATCTATGTGTAGGTGCTTTGCACGAGTAGTACACATATGTTTATATGTGGGCGATGATGATCATGTTATTGCATCTTCTATGTATTTTGGATATTGGTGGCATAGTGGGATGAAGCGGCCGAGACCAACCTTACATATCATCGCACATGAGACCGGTTCCATGACTGACATGCAACTAGTTTTGCATAAGTGGCTGGCGGGTGTCTGTCTCTCCTACTATAGTCAATATCTGATTTACAACGACTTGCTAATAACTTGGTTATCCTCGTTGTGGTTCCATGTTCGTAGGTAAGACCGGTTCTATCTCCAAAAGCCCTAAGCCACGTAAAACTTACAATGGATAAATAAAAGGCGTCTAGTTTAGATCGTTGATGGGCTAGTGTCATGATGTGGTAATGTTTTAAGTAGATGTATGATAGATAATCTTACAACACACTTAACGTGTAAGTTCCATAGACCTTGGCCTTACACACAAAGGAATGATAGAGATCATACCACGATGCATATGATAGAGATCAAATGCATGGACCATATCATCCCACTTTACACATTAGATGTTTGCATCTTATATTGTTAGTTTGGCGTTTTAGTAGCTGACGAGGGTTTAACTCATCAATGCCCATTGTTATGGACTTGGGTTTTGGAGAAGAGAGGATCGATGGAGATCTCGGTACGGCTAGCAAACAAGCACACATGGACGCACGTTTTACCCAGGTTCAGGCCTCGTAGAGGACCCTACTCCTGCTTGTCTGCTCTTGATTGATGATGATCCGAAGGATTACAATGTCACCGATGGCGGTGGATGCACAGATTGGATCTGGCATATGGGTATCATAGATATGTCTATTGTCTATTGCAGCGTCTAGATCTATTTTCTATTGTGGGAGTCACGGTTTGTCTATTGGAGGTGCCTTCTCGTTGGAACCCTCCTAGCCTTTATATATGGGAGGCTAGGTCTCAGGTACCAATACGAGTTGGGTACAAGTTGGATTAGAACTCTAGTCTTGAGCTTTCCTTGTTTTGTGCGTTTGGGAGTCCGTGTCCATATGGGCTTCATATCACTCGAACCATCATAGGCGTCATGGACCTTGGCAATTCGTCGAGTGGGCCTTCCATCGGGCCGCACCAGGTAGTCTGTAGTCGAGTGCCTATTGGGAATACCCATGTTAGTAGCCCCCGAGTGTCCATGCGAATCGTAGATTCGGGTGGAGACTTAGTTGTCTTGAATCTTGCTTTAGGATGTCAGAGTCAACAATTGTGTCGAGTGCGAAGCACCCACCCGGAAGTTCATGGGGTTAGTCGAATTCATAGTAATTCATAGGGATGATGGTAAATGTGCATGGTGCGCTCGACGGATCGGGACCAGTTAATTGCACTAGGGCAAACACAATGCTACCTACTCAAACTCGATTCCCCGGACTCGAATTTGAAAATTGCTGGCGTAATTCGACTCATGCCGCGGAGGCCTTACAGAGTTCAAATCCTAGTATGTAAATGTGAGCACTCGACGCGTCCGTCAAGTCATATTCATCTTACCTGTAGGTACGGATTATTTCTGGTAGAGCACAGGAGATGCGTTGCCAGGCCTTATTCGGGTCTTATCTTCACGCTGTAAGCGCGACATCCGAATTTCGTCATCACGGAGATGATTCGGGTGACCCAGGAGACGTAATCTCTTTGCAGGGAAAATTTGAGGCGGAGTCGCCATAGCATTGAAGTGTGGATGTTATCGACACACAGTACGATATACGAGGAAAAATAATCATTGGGCGCGCGACCAGCGCTCCCTACGGGAGTAGGCCCCGAGTGCCTGGTTGAGTCGAAGACTCAAGCGGGGACTATAAGTATTTGTGACTGCTGTCATCATCTGCTTGTTCCAGTCGAATATGTTTTCAGCGCTCCCTATGGGAGTAACCCGAAGCCCACAATCGAATCGTAGATTCGAGTAAAGTGTTTTCATAATGCTTGGATATCTTCACAAATTTCTTTGGGTGAGCGGCCAACGCTCCCTATGGGAGTAGCCCCCGAGTCCTTAGTTGAATCATGGATTCGAGTGAGGATTCGGAGCATGTCACTCAAGGATCTTGTATATGCGTGACCAGTGCTCCAGTTTGGAGTAGCCCCCGAGTGTATGGCAGAGTCGTAGACTCGAGCAGAGACTCGAGTCTTGTATCTTGCAGACGTAGTCGACAATCACACGAGGAGAAACCACTAACCCGGAAGTACATCAGGTTAGCATGTCATGCATAAGGAGCTTTAATCGAAGATGCAGTTGGAGTTGACGAAGTCACTTCTGTCAAGTGCGTTGCCAATGTCACATGTGTGTAGCATCAAGCGATGCAACCAACCGAGGAGGGACTCGACTCGGGTCTTGAATGTATGGCGTAGACAATTGTTTTGTCAACTCTTGTTGGAGGATCCAATACAATAGCTCGATGCAGTCGACATCTTTTGTAAACTACAGAAAATGCAAAGAATTGTGAAGTATCTATATCTTGTAAAGAATATTTGCATGCCAGCTTGTGAATAATATTTTCTGGTGCCAATCGAGTCAACACTTTTGCACTATTTGCTAGGCATTTTCGTTAGCCTGATTACCCTTAGTCTCAGTACCTTTCCGAGGTGTTCGGAGTTCAACGATTCGACGATCAGGCAGAATCAGCTACTCGGGCTGTCGTGTATGAGGTGCTCGAGTGCGCGGAGTCGACGGCACATTAGGTTACTCGAAGAGGGCACAGCCCCCGAGTGTTTTGAGTGCGATTAAAGTAAGAAAGAAATTAACTCTAAGTAGAGAACTTAGCTTTATTGGTAGTCGACGTGGTTGAAGGACTCGGCACGATAGATGCGTAGTCGAGGTCAACGGAGTCGCGAGATGGACGGAGTCGACTCATCGGCGAGTCGCTCGGTGGACACAGAGTCAACACCGTGGACGAAGTCGACGTGGCCGGCGAGTCATGCGGCGGAAGGAGTCGCTGCAGCATGTGTTTATGACGAGTTGCCGCATATGAAGATTGTAATGGGCAAAGCAGTCGAAGACCGCATCGGGTCGCCGCATCTGAAGATTTGTAGAAGGTCGCCGGAGTCGAAGGACACAGCGGGTCGCCGTAGAGGAGGAGGCAGTGTCTCGCCGGAGTCGAAGGCCGCAGCGAGTCGTTGGATCTCTAATGTTGCGGGAGCCCCCGAGTCGCTGGAGTCGAGGACCGAAGCGGGACGTACGGCGGAGTTGTAGGAGCCCCCGAGTCGTTGGAGCTGAAGATCGCGGCGGGTCGCTAGAGCCAAAGGAGCCCCCGAGTCACACGGAGAAGTCACGCAACCCCCAGGTGTAGAGTCGATGAGATCGATGCGACATTGGAGAGCCAATGGGGCGGACCGGAGTCGATGCGGTAGTGGGTCGCCAAAGCCGATGGTGCTAGCGATTTGCCGCATTCGAAAATTGTGACGGTCATCACAATCGAAGACCGCAGCGGTTGCCGCAATCGAAGACTGCAACAGGTCGTGCGGTGAAATTGATGCATCCCCGGAGCATTGAGTCAGCGTGATCGACGGAGTTGTCGAGGCGAATGTGTGGTCGAGATCGACATGATGGTCTTGTAGTTGAGGTCGTCGGAGTCCCACGGTAGTCATGGAGCCGACACAACGGTGAGTCGTGCGGTGGACGGAGTCGACATGGCGGAGTTGCCCATGGTTGAAGTCGTTAGTGACCGTGGCGAAGTCGAATTTATTTTTTGAGTTTTCCATAGAGCCCATGGTTTTGCTGGTGTAGTATACCGCTGACTCGCGTAAATATTTTGCTGCCTTCATCTTGAAAATCAGCTACGTAGGTGTACAAGCTCCAGTTTAGTTAGCACCTTGACCGATGCCTTTTTTTCTTCACCAACTGATACGTTTCGAGTCAGGTTTTTATTTTGAACTGATCTGATCCGACTCGAATTCTTCTTTATCGAAACATGAGCTCCACATGGATCCCTTGTCGTTTTCCTTTTTTCCATTGGATGGCTAGCTGAGCTCCTATTGATGCAGCTCTCTTGCTTCTTTTTTTCTCTGTAACTGGCTGATTGGAATATGTCCCGGACAACGTGACCCATGAGATTGTCGCATGGATGCCTTTTTCTCTTCTGTATTTGCACGTGAGTCTTGATCCAAGATGATTGCAGGTGGTAAATTGATGTTGGTATGCGTTCACTACTGCATCAGGACTTGAGACCCATTAAATCGGTGGTTGTTCTATCTCAATTTATTGTTGCCACACATTAATTTTGCTGGCGCTTGATCGCCCAACGACACGGCGAGGACGAGGTATATACCAGCTAGCTTTACCAGATGCAATGATGTTGATGGTCCTTGACGATGAAGCTTCGCGTGTCAGCGAAGACGAACCGATTTGGTGTGATCTGATCGCCGTTGTAGATTTATTTCCTTGAGACCGGTGGATCATAGATTTCTAGTGATGAGGCCGTCAAGATCACAACATCAACACTCTCACTTTCCACAGACGGCGCCAATTGACGAGGCTTTAACTCATCAATGTCCATTGTTATGGACTTGGGTTTTGAAGAAGAGAGCAGCGCTGGAGATCTCGGTACGGCTAGCAAACAAGCACACAGGGACGCAAGTTTTACCTAGGTTCAAGCCTCGTAGAGGACCCTACTCCTGCTTGTCTACTCTTGATTGATAATGATTCGAAGGATTACAATGTCACTGATGGCGGTAGATGCGCAGATTGGATCTGGCGTATGGGGGATCGTAGATCTGTCTATTGTCTATTGCAGCGTCTAGATCTATTGTCTATTGTGGGAGTCGCGGTTTGTCTATTGGAGGTGCCTTCTCGTTGGAACCCTCCTAGCCTTTATATATGGGGAGGCTAGGTCTCAGGTACCAATACGAGTTGGTTAGATTAGAACTCTAATCTTGAGCTTTCCTTGTCTTGTGCGTTTGGGAGTCCGTGTCCATATGGGCTTCATATCACTCGAACCCTCATAGGCATCATGGACCTTGGCTATTCATCGAGTGGGCCTTCCATCGAGCCGCACCAGGTAGGCTGTAGTCGAGTGCCTATTGGGCATACCCATGTCAGTAGCATTATAAGATGATCCCTCATTTAAATATCAAGATAAAATATGTTGTTCCTTAAGTATGCACCGTTCTATGGATCGTGTTTTGAGACATCATGTGATGATCGGTTGTACTCGACTCTACGCTTTCATACAACGGGTGTAAGACTGTTTTACACACGCGAATACTAAGGTTGTTACTTGGCGAGCCTAGCATGTATAAACATGGCCTCGGAACACGGACCGAAAGGTTAAGCATGTGTCATATAGTTGATGTGATGCCCATATTGATGCTCGCCTTTGAAGCTACACCGACTCACGTGATGATCGGACTTGGTGTAGTGGATTTGGTTCATGTAATCACCAAAAAGGCATGAGGGATGTCGTTTTTGAGTGGGAGTTCATTTCTAATTTGGATTAGTCGAACTAAATTTGTCATAAACTAAATCGAAGTAAATTTGCATAATTTGTTGTGGTCATTGGCATCTATTCACTACCTTATGCTTAGTTTTAATTGATATAATAGAACTATAGAATTCTGGATATTTACTTTACGAACTGGTATCGTATTGTTTTGAATGTCAATGTAAAGTTTATAAGTCCTATTGCAAACTTTCAGCAAACTCTATTTTACTCCATGAAGTTTAATAAGTAGTATTAAATCAAGAGTAAGAATTCCAATGTTAGTATCTAAAGTATCATGTTTGCCTCCATGATTATTGATATTCAAAAGTTGTTTTAATATCAAGATTATCTAGGAGCTAAAAATTGTTTCACAAACCATCATGTGTGAAAGATATTGTGATATCTGAAACAATGTTTTTGGTTGCATTATGATAGAGTATAATTTAGCAAAATACATGTTCTCATATTGTATGAGAATTTGTGAAGGATGGAGATGCTAGGCATCCGGATCTCCCAAAAAGGTTTTGGGAACTAACATTATACTCATGATTCTTCCTTATAGGCTATAGTAGCTTGATCATGAAAGTTGTCATGATAAGGATGAATAAAAGATGTAGGTAAAATGTTTACTACACTAATAGATTACTAAAGAATGGATTTTTGAAAGAACACCAAACATTTGATGATGGTGATCCACTTCAAAGTGCAAGGCCAAAGGTATTAGTATTTGACTATATACACTTTGTACTATGTGTCATGTGAATGACACCACTATTGATGTTGATAGATTCTTTTAAAAGAAAAGGAATTGTTGAAAGAGAATCTATAAAATATTTGGCAGAAAAGAAAAGGTTGGAGATGTCCACCTTAGGTATATAGAAGATATACATGTTATGGCTCTTTCTTGTTAAACAATGTGGTTCTGAGGTATTGGATACCGGTATTGGATACAGAACTGGTTGGTGTGAAGTTTCATACAGAACAACACAATTCATGAACTACAACGGCCTAAGTAACTGGCAAAAGAATAAGTGATGATGTTCATCGAAAAGAAATAAAGTGTTATTGTGTTTTCGTTGTCGTCAAACCTAGCCTTCAAGATTTGTTTTAATAATTGTTATTTTGTTCCGGTATTACGAGAACAATCGTTGTTCAAATAATTACTGTATTCCAGAAAGGATGGATGAACTTTTACAAGTCTGGTTGGAGATATCACATCCATAAATATTATTGCTAAAAAGTCGTAAGACAAGTGATTGGAAGATCACTTATGAAGTGACATTGTTGTTTCGAATTATATTGGAAAGACAACATGAAGAAACTCCATGTTGATGGATTTTTGGAGTCTTTTGATTTTGATCAATTGACGCTTGTGAAACTTTCCTTGAGATAATTGAAACTCCGTCCATAGGCCAAAGAGGAATGGATCACTAACTTATTGGATATTATGCATGTTGATGTACATAGTCCATTATGTGTAGCCATATGCGATAGATCTTTTTACTTCATATGCTTTCTCCAAGAAATTTGAGTGAATATATCTATATATTTACTTAATAAGGAAGAAGTATGAAACATTTGAAAATTGTTCAAAGACTTTCAAGATGACGTGAAAAATCATTGTAACAAGAAAATAAAAGAGTTTATGATTTGATCATAAACGAAGATATTTGAGTTACAGGTTTAGCAAAACACCTAAGATTTCAGGAATTGTTCCATGAATTTGCATTTCCCGATAAACCATAGGAGTATGGTATGTTCGAGAGATCAAATCAAACCTTGTTTGACATGGTAAGATCAAAGGTGTCATTTATAAAACTGCCATTATGTTTTAAGGATTAAAGCTTTAGAGACTACCGCTTTTACACTGAAAAGAGCACCATCGTGATCCGTTGAAATGACACCATATGAGTTATGGTTTGGGATAAAACCCGAATTGTCTTTTCTTAAATTTTGGTATGCTATGCATAAGTAAAATGTTTACAACCAAAGTCGGATAAGCACGTCTTTGTAGGTTATCCCAAAGAATTTGTTGGGAATTCCTCCATAACACCGAGGACAAAAGAGTTTGTCGCTTGGAACGTCAAGTTTCTTGAGAAGGAATTTCTCGTGAAAAGTCAAGTGGGAGGACAATAGAAATTTGATAAGGTTGTTGAACCTTAGCTATATGTGCTAAGTAGCGCAGCGCCGGAAAGTGTCCCGGTGGCGGCCACAATGCTTATGGCTCCCGTGATTACAAAGGGTGTGATCTTGGAGATTAGAGTTCCTATTGAACAATGTGGGTCGGTAAGAATCAAATAGTAAGATTTGAAACAGAAGTCGTTATTGTTTTGACAATGATGAACCGACTGCATGCAAAGAAGCGATGATGGCCCCTGACTCCATAAAATGACTAGAAGTCATAGAATCCGTGATAGTATCCATACACGAGAAATCAAGTTTCTGAACTTGGAAGACCCTCCGGAAAGGCGTGAAGCCTATCGGTCATGTTTGGATCTATAAAGAAATATACATGCATGTTTAACATCTATGATATAGTCAACATGTTAGAAATAAGTTTACGGCAATGTTCAAGGAGTTGCTATGACAAGATTTGATCTTTCATAGCGATATTTAGTCTTGACGGATTAATGTAGCAACCACTACATATAATTTGGTATATGGTAGTTGAATAAACAGAACAAGGTTCTTCTAATAGAATGGTTACCTAGGACGTGTACATGACACGATCCGAAGGGTTTTGTTAATTCAAAGGGTGCTAAAAGGGCGTGTAAACTTAAATAGTTGAAGTGAGCATAGCTGAGTTGGAATATTCACCATGATGAAAATGTTAAAGGAGTTTAAATTCATCGGAGACGATGAAGATGCTTGCATTTGCAAGAAAATAAGTGGGAGCGCTGAGACAAATTTCCAATACATTATGTAGAGTACATATTGTTGATTGGAAATTATGTATCTTTTATTGACACAAGTTAAGAATTTCATTAAAATAGGATTTCGATGAAAGACTTGGGAAAAACCGGAATATTTGGCATCAATGTCTATATGGATAGATTGAGGTGCTAATATGGTTATTCTAGACGTACGTATATGAGATATTGAAAGGGTTCAATATGGAAACAACAAGAAAGGTTCTTGCTGCATGGAAAGAATTGTATCAAGATTCAAGTGTTTCAACCCTTGGTGAGTAAAATCACATGAATATTTTGATCGATTATACCGTGATATGTATATATCCAGATATGCCCGATGCTCTAAATGTTATGAGCACATACCAGAATGATTCATATGATGATCATTGGACGATAGTAAAGATATTCTTATGAGCTTTGGAAGAACTAAGAATATATCATGTATAAGTGACAAATAGTTAAAGGTAGTTCATTGTAAAGTGTTACATTGATACTAGTTTTGTCACAAGATACAAATTAAATTTATCTCAATTTAGACTATGGGTGGCACAATGTAATGGAAAGGATGATCCATGATGGATTTGGATGAGTTCCAAAGTTGATACATTGTGACGGATACTACAACAAAAGGCTAAGTATATGACTGCTATAGTAGCAGCAAAGGAGGGCATTTGTGTTAAGCAGTTTGTTATCAAACTAGGTGTGGTTAAAAGTGGGCTAATACTGTGAAGATATATTGTATGACAATAATATCAACATATTTTAACCCGAACGAACTAAAGGACTCACCAAAGGAACAAATTTATACAATGCCATCTCATTTGAGAATGAGTGATGTGTAGAGATGCAAAGACATGCAAATACACACGGACCTGAAACTGTCAGATCCGGAGATTATGTTAACCACTAGCAATCGCGTATATGCAACACAAGAAAGCCATAGGTGTTCAATATGCAAAGTTTTTCAAACTAGATTATTGACTCTAGTGCAAGTGGGAGACTGTATTAATGCCCGAGAGGCAATAATAAAGTGGTTATTATCTTATTCCGTGTTTATGATAAATGTTTATTTTGCATGCCATAACTGTATTAATTGGAAACGTTAATACGTGTGTGTTTAATAAACAAAATACAAAGTTCCTAGTAATGCCTCTCATATAAACTAGCTCGTTGATTAACAAGATGATCAAGGTTTCCTGATCATGGACATTGGATGTTGTTAATAACGAGGTCACAACATTGGTGGAATGATGTGATGAACATTCATCTGAAGTATAGCATTATGATTAGAGTCATTATGTTTATATTACTATAACATCATACGAAGTAATCTTAGTCCTTACACCATGAGATCATGTTAATTGCTAACACCGGAAGAGTATCTTGATAACATCAAACGTCACACCGTGACAGGGTGACTATAAAGGTGGGTTCAGTGCTACGAAGGTGTTATGTTCAGGCTCATGGATCAAGAGTGGGATTTGTCCATCCCGATGATGGATAGATATACTCTGGGCCCTCTTGGTGATATCACATTGAAATAGCTTGCAAGCAAGTGATGTGATCACTAGAATGTTATATCACAGGAACGAGAAAAGAGTGCATGCCGGTAACGAGATCAAACTAGGTATTTGGATGCCGATGATCGAATCTCGGACATGTAATATATCACGAGACAAAGGGATTTAGTTACGACGTTAAAGGTTCACACGATCACAAGAGTCATCGTTGAATATGTGGGAGTCAGTATGGATCTCCAAGTCCCGCTGCTGATTATTGATTGGAGAGGGGTCTCGATCATGTCTGCATTATTCGCGAACCGTAGGGTGACACACTTAAGGGATATCGACACCATTTAGGAGAAAATATGTTTCAGATAAAGATTAAGAAAGTGCTGGAATCATTTCGATGGAAACCGGAATGGTTTTGAGTGAAATTGCTGAAACTGGTTCTGCATGTGATATTGAAATATTGCACGGAGTTTTATGTGAATGTTTTTTAATTAAAGTAATTAACAAATTATGAATAAAATAAATAAATGTGTTTTATTTAATGAGAGCTTGCATTAAATTTGGTGGAAATTTAATGCATGTGAGTGGACATGAGTGGAGGTGTGTGTTTATGTGAGTGGGAGCTCCACCCACATGAATGAGGGAGAGGTGGGGGCACTCACCATGGCCGACGCCATGCCCCCTTGGGTTTCCCCTTCCCCTATATAAGGAGCACCTCCTCCTCCTCTCCTCTTACAACTCCTCCTCGTGAAGGATCTCTCTCCCCCTCTACTTATTCCCCATGGTCTCGGATTAGAGAGATACATGTTCCCGGTGGCTTTATCTAGAAAGGAGTTGCTCCTTCTGCTGCTTTGCTGGAGCGAGGGACGGAGGTTGTCGGGGTACCGGACATTTGTGCGATCACGGATGCACCGCTGCTTTGCGGTGCTGGACTTGGTGGTGCTGGACTTGCTGGAGCTGGATCTGATGGACGTGCTGGAGCCGGACCTGTTGGACTTCATCACGATCTTGAGATCGGCAAGTGTACGACTACATCATCCACGAGTTCCAACTCGTTAACAAAGCTTTGTTGTCATCGAGGGTAAGTTCTCTATGGATGTATATCCACCCGTTGCTAATTTGTGTTATAGCAGTACCATTACTAATTTGTTTTTGATTTTTAGGAATTTCTGACAACAACTACAGAACAGGGGTGTGAACAACATTGAGGCGGAACTAGAGAAAGAATTCCCTGCATGGTTTAAAAAACATGTCAGTAATTTGGACAATGCTCCAGAAGATTTAAAATCACTAGCACTTGGTCCAGATGCTCGTGTAGTTGTACACCCTATGTGCAATGTAAATGGCGCTAGGTTCCGTTCCGTCGAGCGTGAGAAGAACATGAGGACTCAAAACTCAGGCATAATGACAAGGGGGTCTGTTTCTGACGAACAAGTTCAAGAATACTATGGTGTGATGAAGGAGGTTCTTGAGTTACAGTACCCGAGAAACAAGCACGGCGACAGATCCGTGTTCTTGTTCCGCTGTGATTGGTTTGACCTTGGAAGTAGGAAAACCACGGAGATGAAGGATGATGGATACTTTAAAAGCATCAATACGTCTGTATTGTGGTACAAGAACGCCCCTTTCATATTAGCTCACCAAGCAGAAACTTGTTTTTACTTGGAAGACACAAAATTTGGTGATCCTTGGAAGGTGGTGCAAACTTTCAAGCACAAGAATGATACGATGTTCCAGAAAAAGATGATGAAGGCAATGCAGGTGCATACCAGGAAGACCTAGGCTCGGAAGATCCCATTGTTCACCAAATTGAGGACGAGGAAGATGAATATGTTGATGATTATGAAGACGACATGGCTGATCGCTCTGATGATGTGATATTTGTTGACTCTCGGACTGTTATACAACTACCGGGGAAAAATGGTGTAAACAATGATATGGACCTGAGCGACGAAGAACAAGAAGACTTGGAACCGGTTGTCGATGAATTTGGGAGGAGCATTTTAGATGTTGATAGTGATATTGACTAGTACCTTGTGAAAATGCGTTACTAAAATACTAGCACGCAGTTGTACTGTTTGATACTAGTTATGGAGACTGTTGCATTCAATTTCCAGTAACCATGTTATACACAAAATTATTAATTACAATGATATATATGGTCGTACCTAGATGTTTTTGCTTGTTTTTGCCATACTTACTTCGAGCAGCAAAATAGATTTACTGGAGATAGATACTTCTTTACGTGACACAACCTACGCGACAGATATGTCCGTCTAGTAAGTTGTGCACGCATAAAATTTGTAGCTCATAAAATATTAATAGATACCTATGAAATGAACTCAATTAACATGATTTCACTATAATTGGCAGCAACGACAGGCATAATATATTTCAGCTCATAAAAAATTTAATAGTACCATTACACTTAACCATGTCTTCAGACATACCAATGCCACATAATGAAAGGACCGTAAAATATTGTCTTAACATCTCATATTATTAGGTCGACAAATGACCCATGACCATCATAGTGAAAATGATCAAGGCTACTAAAGTTCCACATTTGGAACATAGAAGGCAAATAGGAAAGCCCCCTTACGTCCCACGTACAACATGAAAAACATCTTGTCTCCAATTCGCCGAAAATCCTCCTCCTGTGACATCACTTCCCTCCACCCAGCGCAGCATACTCGGCCATCCTCAGGAGAAATTGTGTACGACCCTTTGACCTATGTGTATTTATCACACACAATTGTGATATCACCATATTCAGCCATGTCTTCAGGGACAAGGCGTCGCGGGAGTTTCTGTTCTTGGTCCACATGCACAATGTGAACATTTGTTAATCGGAAAATTACAGGCACAACAAAGTAGATCACTCATACTTACCAGCTCTTTCTTCACGCAATTTTTCTAGCTTAATGTGTGGATCAGAGACTCACATTTTCCAACTTGATAAGGGCCTGCTCCATGTTCATCAACCAGCATGTCAATGATGTCAACATTACTGACCACTGACTCCATCATTCTCCAGTTAATTATGGTTCCATCAGTGGCATGCATAGCGTCAAGTATGCCTTTCTTATCCTAGGTCAGATTGTAATATGATGTACAAGTTCAAATACTTAATTAAATGAATATTACTGAATCAAAATTAAGATTAATGCATGGTAGGTACGTCAATATTAAGATTGTTTAGGAACAAGGAAAAAATATCGTGCTAAACACAAAGCAACTACTTTTTTCATAAGGAAAAAACTGGAGACAATTCCATCGGTGACATTCTACACATTACAAAGTAGACTAGAAACTGAGCAAAATGGGTGAACCTAAATATTTTAGTGGATCTACATATATACATCCATTTTATACAAACTCGTAAACATCGTATATTTGTAAACGGAGGGAGTACTTCAAATAAGCAGTTACTTACATGGGTGGGTGATCGGTAGGTTGATCGATGTCACAGGGGTAGATGGACCTTGTGTGTCGGCAGAGAAGACAAGCTCCATTCCAACATCCAGATTGTAGACTCTAGCAAATTCTCTCCAATATTGGCCTTCAAGATATGTTCTACCATCCTTGTTGATACAATCAACGTTGAATTCGAACCCTTCTTCCGTAACCACCTCGTCCACAAAATCATTCTCGTGGTCGACAGAGTCGATGGCAAACTTCTTAAGTAAATTCGCTCTAGCATAGCAGGGTATTAACTGAAGAAAAATGGAACATGTTTACTACATGACAAACTAACAGATGCTATAATTAATGACAAAAGGGTGGAACAGGAAAGACTGATGATAATACAAAAAATAAAACCAGTACCATCATTTCTTCAAAATTCTCTACAAGGGTGAGAACGAAAAAGGACTTGATCTTCTCGCCCAGGCCGCACAGACCCTTGGTGTCAAAACACCAAGGACACTATGAATCAAAAAAAGAAAATTTAAAGATCATTGGCCGTACATTTTCGTCCAAATAGATCCAGTACATGCAAACTAGATAGGTTAGATTTTTACCGCAACGATCTTGCCCTTCGCCATCCCTCTCTCTCGACAGATCTGCAGCCTAGGCAAAGGTGGTTTAGATGGTGGCGCTGACTCCAACTATGCCTTTAGGGTTTGTTGGAGGGAGAGCGTATATATATGGTCCGACTATGCTTGCATGCCAGGCCTGGACCCAGTTGTAAGCTTAATTTGTGGGCTCGACGTGATTAGCTTTAGCCGTTAGGCAGAACAAGGAAATATATTGATTACATTTAGTGCGCAGAGCAATGAAATTGATTTGGTTTTTATTGCTCTGCCTTAGTCGTCATAGTAAGGCCCTATAAGATCCTCTAAAATAGAATCTTGAGACTAACAAGGAAAGAATTAGCTATATTAATTAAATCCTTTACTTAAAATATTTTGCAAATTTTATGAAAAGTATTGGAAATAAGGAGTTTGCCTTTCATGTTTGTGGTTGTTTTTAGAAATTCTGAAGGATCATCAGTATGTAAAGTACATAAGTTTCTGGTTTGAGATTGGTTTCAAAAACTTTTTGTAGTCCAAACTTACTTCAAACTTTCTTAGCTACAAAATAAAGCATCAAACCATCTAATTTAGTAAACAAATGCAGTGTGCATCAACATGAGAATTCAGATAACAAGTGCACCAGTAACGCAACAGCAAACTCCATACACATTAACATAGTCTTAAACAACTGGGTATGATTGCCCAGCTTCCACCGTACATAATAAAAACTTAGTCTTCAAACAGCACACAGTTTCTCTTCATCTCCAGGGGGACAACACAAACATAAACTAAACTTGTGGAAACAGAACATGAGGGCCAACATCAGGACCGATAACCGGGATGAGGCCACCCTTGACGTACTTGTCGAGGAATCTGCCAAAGGCGGCATGCTTCGCCATGGTGTGGCCCTTGTGCTTCTGCCTGCTGCCTATGCCAACGCCATCAGTGTGCTGGATCATGCTCTCTAAGTTCTTGGTGATGACCCTGCCGCAGAAGGGGCAAGATAGCTCCCCGCGGCTGCGGAAAGGTATCTGGCCACTCACCAGCCGCTTAAGAACAAAGCGGCTCTTGCGGTCCCTATCGTCCTTGTCGTGGCCCACGTTGTCAGAGTCTTCCTATGAATTTTGAAATACGTAAGAAGTGAGATAAACAGGAGCACAACAACGATCAAACGAAATAAGCTGTAAAAAATTAACAATGCTGCCAAAATTATTCTAAATTGTTGCGGTGATAGTACTAACATTTGATGAATCGAGGATAGTTTTGTGTTGCGGTGATAATACTAACATTTGATGAATCGAGGATAATGTTGTGTGACAAATATTTGATGAATCGAGGACAGTTTTGTCTTATCATGTCTAGTGAGCGCTGGAACGCCTGAGCATTCATTTCTATCTACTTCAAAGTCCATAGTGGATAATTTATTAAAGAACAAAATTCTTTGGGGACATAATTCAAGGCATGTGAACTTTAGGGGCAAATAACCAATTTTGCCTAAATAAAATTCTTGCAATCATAATCACTAGAATGAAAGAAGTCTCGGATGAATTTAAGTTTCAAACGCATTGATCATTACACATTAAGTTCCATTCATCAGATCAATCATTTCTTCCCAAATAAAATTCTTGTTATCATAATCTCTACAATCAAATTAGACTCAGATAAATTTAAGGCACTTAATGATGAATCATTTACAAGTTAACTACCTTAACACATTCAAAAAGTTATCTGATAACTATGAACCGATAGATATCATATGAGCAATCATAATAAGTAGAATTAAAGAAGGCTTGGATGAATTTAAGTTTTAGACGCATTGATCGTTACACTAAACAGGATACTGATTCAAACACACTATGGAATCATCACATTAATAAGCAGCAAATTTAGATAATGGTAATTATGAATTCCATGCATCAGATCAATCCTTTATCCCCAAACAAAATTCTTGCTATCATAATCTCTAAAATCAAATTAGACTCAAATAAATTTAAGTCGCTTGTGTTGATCAATCATGTGGAAGGTAACTACCTTAACACATTCAGAATGTAATCTGATAACTATTAACTGATAGATATCATTACACTTAATAAGATCCTAATTGATACACATTAAGAAAATGGTAATTATAAATTCTATGCATCAGATCAATCTTTTCTTCCCAAACAAAAAATCTTTGTAATCATAATCTCTACAATCAAATCAGACTCAGATGAATTTAAGGCACAACATTCACAAATTAATCTGATAACCATGAACCCATATATATCATATGAGTAAGAATACTATATGGCAGATCAAATCAAAGTCAAACTACAAAGGAACCGTATGAACCCTAGAATCAAGAATATCTAGAAGACCACCTAGACAGCACAAATCAATCTACTCTACGAACAAACCCTATGTGAACAGTAAGATGAACAGAGGAGATCGAACAGAACAGCTCAGAACCTCGGTGCCATCGTCGGAGGCCTCCTCCTTGAACGGTACATCTTCGGCGTCGTAGTACTCATTGTCCGGCACGACGATGACCTGGCGGCCTGCATGCGGGTTCTGTAGATCTGCCGTGGGAGCCACGACGTCCTCCTTCTTCTCATTATCGACGGCGACCACGACCGGTACGGTGGAGTCCGCAACGGTCACGGCGCGCCGACGAGCGGCTGGTGCTCCCGAAGAAGACTCCTCGCCCGCCACCGCGGCGATGACCGCGGGTGCATCGCCAGAGCCGCCGACAGCCTTCGACTCCGGCTCGTCTTCGCGAGCGCGCTTCATCTTGCAGATTCACTAAGGGATGAGATTGGTGGTGCGGTGGTGGGAGCGGATTGGGGTTTTCGGCAAATTGGGGACGAAGTGGACGATGGTGGGAGAGACGATGAGACCGATGTGTTATATACATGCTGGCGGTTTGGTTTCCTCTGGTGCACGCGTGGGTGTGGAATCATGTAGTCCTGTATGTAGTCCACTTTCCCATTGCTTTCACATTGGACCCACGCATGACATTTGGGAGAGTGGCGCGTTGCAGCGAAAATCTCTACAAATTCTATATTATATAAATTGTTAAAAAAAATCTATATTATATAAGTAAAAAAAGTATATTGTGTATAAAACAATAAGTTTTCTAAAAGATTTTATAGAGAAACATTGAATTTGTTCAAATTAGTAGAAATCCTAAATTAAATTGGAACCAATCTCGGTCAAACTAGAACACATAGATGCCAATGGGTCATCAGTGTAATTGGACCCACATGTGTCATCAGGGTCAACTTTTGCCCAATCTCAGTCAACATAGAACCCACAGACGCCATTGGGCCCACTTGCACCAATGCTAGTGTAAGTGGACCCACGTGTGTCATCAGGTTAACTTTCGTCCAATCTTAGTCAAAATGGACCCAGAGTTGCCATTGGTACCCGCATGCACCGATGCTAGTGTAACTGGACCCACATGTGTCATCAGGTCAACTTAAGCCCAATCTTAGTCAAACTGGACCCACAGATGCTATTGGGAACACTTGAACCAATGCCAGTGTTAGTGGAGCCACGTGTGTCATCAGGGTCAACTTAAGCCCAATCTTAGTTAAACTGGACCCACAGATGCCATAGGGTCCCACATGCACCGCTGCTAGCTATGTGGGCCAACATGTGTCATCAGGGTCAACTTAAACCCAATCTTAGTCAAATAGGACCCACATATGCCATAGGGTCCCACATGCACCAATGTTAGCTAAGTGGACCCACATGTGTCATCAGGGTCAACTTTTGTGGTGATATGAGTCAACATAGAACCCACAGATGCCATTGGGCCCACATGCACCAATGCTAGTGTATGTGGACCCACGTGTGTCATCAGGGTGAACTTAAGCCCAATCTAAGTCAAACTGGACACACAGATGCCATAGGGTCCCACATGCATCGCTGCTAGCTATGTGGGCCGACATGTGTCATCAGGGTCAAATTAAGCCCAATCTTAGTCAAACTGGACCCACAGATGCCATAGGATCCCACATGCACCGCTGCTAGCTATGTGGGCCCACATGTGTCATCAGGGTCAGCTTAAGCCCAATCTTAGTCAAACTGGACCCACAGATGCCATAGGGTCCCACATGCACCAATGTTAGCTAAGTGGACCCAGATGTGTCATCAGGGTCAACTTTTGCGGCGATATGAGTCAACATAGAACCCGCAGATGCCATTGGGCCCACATGCACCAATGCTAGTGTATGTGGACCCACGTGTGTCATCAGGGTCAACTTAAGCCCAATCTTTGTCAAACTGGGCCCACATGTGTCGGCAGGGTCAACTTAAGCCCAATCTTAGTCAAACTGGACCCGCAGATGCCATAGGGTCCCACATGCACCGCTGCTAGCTATGTGGGCCCACATGTGTCATCAGGGTCAACTTAAGCCCAATCTTTGTCCAACTGGACCCACAGATACCATAGGGTCCCACATGCACCACTTCTAGCTATGTGGGCCCACATGTGTCATCAGGGTCAACTTAAGCCCAATCTTAGTCAAACTAGACCCACAGATGCCATAGGGTCCCACATGCACCAATGTTAGCTAAGTGGACCCACATGTGTCATCAGGGTCAACTTTTGCGGCGATATGAGTCAACATAGAACCCACAGATGCCATTGGACCCACATGCACCAATGCTAGTGTATGTGGACCCACGTGTGTCATCAGGGTCAACTTAAGCCCAATCTTAGTCAAACTACACCCACAGATGCCATTGGGCCCACATGCACCGCTTCTAGCTATGGGGGCCCACATGTGTCATCAGGGTCAACTTAAGCCCAGTCTTAGTCAAACTGGACCCACAGATGCCATAGGGTCCCACATGCACCGCTGCTAGCTATGTGGGCCCACATGTGTCATCAGGGTCAACTTAAGCCCAATCTTAGTCAAACTGGACCCATAGATGCCATAGGGTCCCACGTGCACCGCTGCTAGCTATGTGGGCCCACATGTGTCATCAGGGTCAACTTAAGCCCAATCTTAGTCACACTGGACCCACAGATGCCATAGGGTCCCACATGCACCGCTGCTAGCTATGTGGGCCCACATGTGTCATCAGGGTCAACTTAAGCCCAATCTTAGTCAAATTGGATCCACAGATGCCATAGGGTCCCACATGCACTAATGTTAGCTAAGTGGACCCACATGTGTCATCAGGGTCAACTTTTGCGGCGATATGAGTAACCATAGAACCCACAGATGCCATTGGGCCCACATGCACCAATGCTAGTGTATGTGGACCCACGTGTGTCATCCGGGTCAACTTAAGCCCAATCTTAGTCAAACTGGACCCACAGATGCCATAGGGTCCCACATGCACCGCTGCTAGCTATGTGACCGCGCATGTGTCATCAGGGTCAACTTAAGCCCAATCTTAGTCAAACTGGACCCACAGATGCCATAGGGTCCCACATGCACCGCTGCTAGCTATGTGGGCCCACATGTGTCATCAGGGTCAACCTAAGCCCAATCTTAGTCAAACTGGACCCACATATGCTATTGGGCCCACTTGCACCAAATCTTGTGTATGTGGACCCACGTGAGTCATGGTACATTCTATGTGGAAGCTCATATGCGGGATTGTTATTTTGATGAGAATGAAATGTTTCAAGTTTAAAAAATTTCGTGTCAACTAGTTCACGTAAAATTTATCAGTGTGTAGGTTCTCAATTTTTATGAGATATTTTGAATTAGTTATGCACTGTACAAGCTTTGGTCAAACTTGAGTTGAAAGTTGTAGGAAAGCCGTGGGTTCAATTTTTGAAATTAAGTTGCAGCCACGACCGGAGGATTGGTGAAAGCCCCGTGCGTTCAATTGTTGAAAGTTTGCAGCCTCGACCGGACCGCACCACACCAACACGCGTCGCATCGTAACAAAACTGATCCCACTGCTGCACTGGAATAACCGCATCGCATGCACCACACCTAAACACGTCGCATCGTAACAAATTAAAACTTACCCCACTGCACCGCAATAACCGCATCGCACCACTCCTAAACGCGTCGCACCGTAACAAAACTGACCGCACTAACCGCATCGCACCGTAACGGGTCGACTACATCGATGTACGGGCCCTCCGCCTCGACTCCACTAGCAGCGTAACACCTTAATAACCGCAACGCGTCCGCTTCTCGTCTGTTCTTCTTCCTCTCGCGTCTTCCTCCTTCACACGACGGGGAACTCAGCATCCATGGATCCCTATGGAGACATCCTTGATGACGGGAAAACCACGGTTGACATCAAGCCCATCTGTGCCTATGGCACGAAGATTATAGAGGTGGTGTACACCAACGATGTGAACTACTTGAATCACATGCTGGAGAAGTTCGAGCAATTGCTCGAGAAAGAGACTTACAAGTTCCTCGAACTCGACCTTGAGTACACAAGGAATAGGCGGGACGAAGCTCCGTCACAAAAGCTCACTGTTGTCCAGATCGCCCTGAAGGAGACTGTCCTCGTGTTCCACTACTGAAGATAATATACGTACTAAGGATGGGCATTTCTATTTCAGGCCTCCTTTGATTCAAAGGATTTCCTATGGGTTTGTACAGGATTCAATCCCTATGTTTTTTCCATCAGCACATGTTTGATTCATAGGATTGTACCCTGTACAAACGTTTTCACATCAGGCCTCCTTTGATGCAGGGCTTGTTTGATTCAAAGGAATCTCATTTGAATTTTGGAGGATTTTGATCCTTAGAAATTTTTCCTATGTGCATTGTTAAATTCCTATAGGTTTAAGTCCTTGTGGATTTTGTTAGATCAAGTATTATGCATGATCTATGGGCGTTGTACGTGGCCTAATAGCACGGTTTCGCAATTTCCTTGTTCAACAATGTCATCAAATAATTGTACACCATCCAAATTATTGTCATGTCATAGTTTGCATCTATACTGCAGGAGAAGGGAGCCTTGTCCGAAACTGGTTATGTGCATATTTTTATTTTCCATTTGAGATCATGTATAATCAGCCAACGCAAATACATTGCTTGCACTCGTTTATTTCAAATACTTAGACATGTTAGTTCAAGTATTATGCATGATCTGTGGGTGTTGTACATGGCCTAATGGTATGGTTATGCAATTAGCTTGTTTAACATTATCATCAAATAATTGTACATCATCCAAATTATTTTCATGTCTTAATTTGCATTTATACTGCAGGAGAAGGGAGCCTTGTCCAAAACTGGCAGAGTTCCTTCAGGAAAAGGGGATCACTTTCGCTAGCGTGGACATCAGGAGTGATAAAGAGAAGCTTGCACATGAGGATATCACCATTCCAGAACAGTACCACATCGACATCCAAGACATGTTTAAGACCAAAGAACGGTTCCATTGGAATCAGTCGTATGACAGGGACGGGATGTTATCTCTAGTAGTGATCATCATTGACAGAGATCTCGGGAATTGCAAGGCACTCCCGGACGATGGCCATGAAGTATGGGAGAACAAGCCACTTTCCGTGATGAACCTAGAGTATGCAGCAATAGACGGGTATGTTGCCTATGAGCTGTATCGTAGGCTCATTACCATACCTGACGGGCTAGACCGGGGGACTCGCAAGGCTGCAATTAATGCAGCAGCTAAGGCCGAGGCGGCAAAAGCTACGGCCGAGGCGGCAGCTGCTGCAGACCAGAGTGATGCAGATGATGAGTAGGATGATGCAACGCAGCAGGCTGGAAGGGAACATGCGAGGGTGAAGATGCCCAGGGAAGAGCAGCAGGCGGTCTGGGGAGCGGAAGAGGCGGATGGAGAGGTGGTGCATGTCACCAAACGCTCACGGGAAGCAGGCGAAGATGACCAGGACGACGAGCAGAACGGCACCACTGGCTGGGGCAACACCACCACCGCTGGCTGGGGCGACACCACCACCACTGCCTGGGGCGACAAAGCCACCGACCCCACCGCCTCCAACGCCACCGGCTAGAATTAATGTACGTTACTAGACTATAGCCAGTTATATTCGTGATGTTGTATGTTGTTTATGTAGTACAAATCGTGGTACTTTGTTGTTGTTTACTTTCTAAGTTGAACTACTTTAGTATGCTTGTTTCTTAAAGTACTGTGAGCTAGCAAACATATCTATGTAATGGTATATGTGTGTTCAGTTGTGTTTGTGCACTGCCTATACTAGTTCAAAGGAATATGATTGTCAACAGATATAAACTTGCCTTGATGAAAGTCTAGAATTGTAAACGCAAGCGTTACAAAGTTATTTTAAGCTAGTGTTATTGGACCCACATTTGTCATCGGGATCAATTTTTTCCCAATCTCAGTCAAACTGAAACCACATATGCCATTAGGTCCCACATGCACCATTGCTAGTGTAAGTGGGCCCACATGTGTCATCGGGGTTAACTTTTGCACAATTTCAGTCAAACTTTTGCCCAAGCTCACTCAGACTATAACCACAGATGCCATCGGTACTCGCATGCACCGATGCTAGTGTAACTGGACCCACATGTGTCATCAGGGTCAAATTTTGCCCAAACTCAGCCAAACAGGAACCGCAGATGCCATTGGGTCCCACATGCACCAATGCTAGTATAAGTGGCTCTGTTTCAAATTTTACTATGTAATATGCACTATGCACTGTCAAACCTATTATAAGTGAGTTGATCAGAGCATTGATTTGTAAAACTGTCAAATATTTGTAAATTATTGATATATATACCAATATGTACTGCTCTTTTTTTAAATCATTATTTAGCAAACCCGCTAAATGGGCATAGCGCGCTATAGCTCCGCTATAGCTTTTGATAGCTTTTAAAATAGGCGCCGCTAAATCAAATAGCCCGCTATTTTAAACATTCATAAGTGGGTCCCACATGCACCAATGTTAGTATAAGTGGGTCCAACATGCACCAATGTTAGAACAAATAATAGTTTACCTAATTGGGGAAAAAATCTATCCCTGCAGATATCCTAGCCCCTTCTCGTACTTCCCCAAACTGCTCTTGTCCATCTGCATCTCCGCACCGCCGTGGCCGTCCGCATCGCCTCCGTCAGGATCGTCCAGCCACCGACGACCATATTTCTGCAACCCCGCCACCGCGCTTCTCCACAGCCACGCCGACGCGCATCTCCGCAACACATCCGCCGCCCGTAACGACGTGCACGTCCGCATCGACTCTGGCCACACCACCGCGACGCCAGCCCGTCGGCGTTGACCGCATCTCCGCAACCTTGCTCCGCGCTGAAGGTGAGCCCAATCATGTTGGATTTACTTGTGCTGCCCACTGAAATCATGTCTGCATTGTTTGTCCAGTAGGGTTTTCCACGAGCTATGTGCTGAAGCTAGATTTCCCATGAAAATACACTAGTGTACCTACTGGAATAATTCCTGCACATTACAATCCCATGAATCAAACACTACTGGAAGGAAACATTGCATAAGGTCTAAACTCTACAATGCATGTGTTGGAAAATATATTAGGGCTCGTTTGGCTCCTATGCATTCATTTCATTTGGTTGAAATGAAATGAAATCCCCATGTCACTTCATTTGGATGGAATTTAAATTCCTTAATGAATTTTTATGTTTGGCTGCCACCTGGAATTCTGAAATGAAATGATTTACAGCTTCTGTTTGGCTGCCATTTTAAGCCAATTGTGAAATCAACAACACATTTGGCTTCAAAATTCAATTACATAATGTAAATAAAATATGATATTTTCAAAATAAAAATCAACTACAGCATGAATAAAGATCAATGTATCCACAAATACACTTGTCTGCTCATTATATCAACACAGCTTGATCAATGATGTTGTCATTGTTAGCGTTCTCGTCCGCCATTTCCGCACGGCTTTCAGCTGCAGTCCTAGCTCCCGCTCAGTAGCTCGATCCCTTGAGTAAAGTGTGCTAATTATATCCCAATACTTGATAACCTTGTACTTATAGGAAGTTGCATCGTTGTGTGCCTGCAAATAAGAGAAACTAGAACATGTTAGAACATGTGCCACTTCTTGAAAATCTTAGCCAAGGGTGAGCAACAAATAACACTTGTGAATAAATGTTTTCCTAATAGGTAGGAATACACTATAGCTATAACTTAGCACATCAGGCATGAAAAAGTAAATCTAATGTACAATACTGACAAGCCAGAGATTCAAAGTGAAGTTTGGTGGTGGTCCATTTCCTTGGTGCACAATAATGCATCATTCTGCCATGACCAAGATGACCAGATCACATTCATTCTCTCCATCAAACATAACAAGTTTAGCTAGCTACATCCTGATATGAAAAATGGAACTTGTTTGGACACACACATATATAGATGATAAATTAGTTAGGCATGACATGTCTTAAGAAATTATCGATGCCGGAATTATGGATGGATGTTCATGTGTAGAAAATACCACCTGGTTGTTTTCCTTATTGCAAGGAAACAACTCGCAATAAGCAAGGTCCAGAGCATGAATGACAATGAACCAGAAACACATGCCTAGAAAGTACAACCACATGATGCATAGAAGGACAGTTTTGGGGTCGGCTGTACCACATGCAACCACAACATCGGAAATGGAAGAACCTACACTACCTTGCCATCTCTAATGTGCTAAATCGCTGAAGCATTATATTCTGGTGACTAAAACAGAACATAATTACTAGCTATGATCTATTTCTATAAGAAATAGTCCTAAACTTCCTAGTATCCCAAAAAAGATCGGCCATCTAGCTACTATATATGGCAAGAACTAATGTAGTACTTACGATGTTTCTAAAATCCAACACAGCAAAGGTAGTTCTTAGAGAACTTATATCTGACAGAATAGGAGTCTGGAGCTTTCCTATGCTATGACTAGTGCTTGTAGCATTGAAATAACTTGCAAGTATTTGCAGAAACAATATTTGTATTGTTGTGATGAAATACGTTGCTGTGACGCTGTAATACCTATAATGTGTTTCCTACACTTTTACCATTTGTTAATGTGTGCTAAATTTGTATGCGCAGCCCATTCTTTAACATGACAGGAGCATCTTCGCAGAAGCTGATCTCGAACCACTCATCGCCCAAAGATGTCGGCTTACTGAGAGTGAGCAAGAGCATCTGCTGGAACTTCAATCGAACATGGGCAAAATTGTCGGGTTGCCATTCGTAACCCGCTTGACCAAAACGAATCTTAAGCTGTACCACATGGTACATTCATATAACTTTCTTTTAATTCTTTTTTGTTGCCATGCGTGTATGCAATTTTTCTATGTGGTTTATGACATCGACTTACTAACGTATATATCTTGTTTTGTATTGATCATAAATTGCCTAAGAAGGTTCTTAATGCTCTACAAATCTGTGAGGGAGGCTCAACTAGAGTGTGTCTTCCTAAAGAGGAGATCACCCCCATCGACTTCAAGATAGAAAAGGATGATCGCCTCTTCTTCGATCCAGATGGGTGGAAGTGTTTCGTATAGAGCACAGATCTAGAAGAGGGACAAGCTGTTCTCATATACTCGAAGAAAGCGCATTCAGAAGGGTGGCACAACCGAGAGGGTTTCGTCTTCATATTTAGAAGAATAAATGATTTGTCGCCTACGCCGGTGTCCATGCTCAGGGGTGCCAAGGCGATGGCGGGCAGGGGACGTGAAGGACAGACGCGTACGCCGGCAACGCGCGTTGTCAAGAAGAGGCGCCGTTGTACGGGCAGGGGCAGTGGCAAGGGTAGGGCCACCTCTCTGTCGCCATCGCCGTCGCCGTCGCCGTCACCGTCGCCGTCCCCGTCACCGTCTCCACCACCCCATCTACCACTATATCCGAACCCCGACTTTATGTTCATCCGCATCCTTCACGAGGAAAAGTGGGACAAGCTCTCCCTCTGCCATGCTTTCAAAGATTACATCAGCGGCGACCAGCCCAACACTATGCGCGTCCGGGAGCGTAACAGCAGGCTGACCTTCGATGTGGAGATGTATTTCGATCATCGAGACGGCCGCTTGTACCTCCATAGGGGCTGGCCCAAGTTCGTTAAGTGCTACACTATTTCGCTAGCCAACATCCTGGCGTTCGACTACTATGCTGGCAATAGGGAGCTGGTCGTCACAATCTATGGCGATAGGCTCTCCCGCCGGGAGTACGCCACCAGCAGCGACGATGACAGCGACGATGATGGCAGTGGCGGTGACAGGGACACGCAGACCATGCCCGTCAAGGAGGAGGAGATGTTAGAGGGCTAGTACGGACGTCCAGACCGTGTCCTGACCCTATCAGATTTCCATGTCTGCCTCTTCCTAGACTAGGAAGAGGATCTAGGATTAAACTTACCCTGATGCACTATGTTTAAGTTTTCCTGATACACTATGTTTAAGTCTAATATGTAAGACTAAAAATGCTTTTTCTACCCTGTTGCATGTGCATCAGGGTGTGACCAAGCAGATCCGCCCCTGTTCCTAGTTGCAAAACTATTTGCTGAGTTTTTGGGTGTAAAGTCTAATGAGATCACCTACCTTTTGGTGGATGTTAGAAAACTTTGCTGGCTACATATCTAATATGTGAAATAATTCTGCTCTTCTATTTGTTTTTCGAATCAATGAGGTTTACTTGTTTAAGTGATATTGTGCTTCAGCTTTCAAGTTAGAGTTGTGGAATGAAGGAAACTAATGGTATTGTTTGCTCAGTAATCCAACTGTTGTACGTGAATGAACATGTTTTGTTTTCCTTTTCATATATAAATGACTTATTCAAATAATTTAATATGGTTCATGGCCAAATAAATTTATAGTACAATGAATTATAGATAATCCCGGCTTGTAAACCATATTACAAATTCCACACGGGAGGTCTAAGTAGTGGCAAAACCTAAACCGTTGCATGTGTTAGGATTTATTTAATTACAATATGTAATTAGAGATAATCCCCGCTTGTAAACCTCCCGTTCCGTTCCCTCTATTTTTTCCAATCATATTTACAATGAATGGTTTTCGTTCCCTCCACTTGTGTACCGAAAAATTTCGTTCCCACCTTTTTTGTTTTCCACCCGCCCGCCCATTTTGGCGCTAACAATTTGCCACCCCCACGACACTTTAAAAACGGCGTGCCCCCACCTCCCGCATACCCATCCCCTAATTCCGTTCCTTGTTCACCGCCCACCTAGAACCCCATCGCAACTTTCCTCGACCCCAGATCCGTCAAGCAAGGCATTGGTTGCCGGCAGATTTCCCCTCTGCGGCGGGCGACATGTCCGGCAGTCTTCGAAGCGGCACACCACGCCGGAATGTGCTACCACCGACACCGAAGCAAAAGCGTAAATGCCCAGGTCATTTTTCTGCCGCCCTAGGTCTATGCCTCTTTCTAGATCAGTCAAGCATGAGTTCTAGTAGATCAACATGTGTAGATCATTGTTCAAGATGCTGCAGCTTATGTGCAAGATCTAGGTTTTAGATCATAGACATGGTTCGAGATGCCTAGCACGTGTTGAACGTGCCACCCTATGATCTGAATCCTTCGACAATGTGCTTGTCTTGGGTTTTAATTTCATAGATCATGGTTCCAGATGCCATGAATGTGTTGACATGACACCGTATGATCCGATCTTATAACTATGTGTTAGATTTAGGTTTCTGTTCCTACATAATGGTTCAGGTAATAGCGCACAACTTGTTGGATAAACCCTGCTGCTTGGCGTCTTAACTGATGCAACTGACCAACTTGATACCTAATACACTGAACCTGACACTTAACTGAACTTGTTGTCAGTAGGGTTTAGACAGTTAACTGAATGACGATACGAGATTTCGAGGCAATAGAATAATGTTTTGTGAGCATGTTAATTTTACAGTATGGATCACACAATTTTTGCTTCAATGATCTTGTCTACTCTGTTTGTACTAATGAGTATGATCATGACTTGCCTTTGCTTGATTGTTTTCAGTTACTCCAGTCAAAACAGCAGACGCATATCAAAATGTTAGGAAACAAGTGATGGAGGAGAACGTGTCTCGTATGTCTGAAGCACTGAAGCAGAATGCGATTGAACATGGCAAGCCAATGAAGGATTTCACGGCGATGGCGCGTGAATTTGTGTTTGGTACTGCTAAGAAACCGGTGGCAGTGACAACACGGAAAGAGGCACAGCCGCAGGAGAAGGATATCACCGAGGACCCTAATTATGAACCTGATCCTGCCGACGAGCCCACTGATGATGATGTGTTTGTTCTGGATGAAGAGGACCATGATGTTGTTAAATCTTCCTCTAAGGTGAAGAAATGCAGCATTCTCCTGCCTTCACATGTAGGATATGTACAGATTGCTTTAATATTTATGGCTTGATCTATTAAAATGTAGGTAACGGAAGGTTCTACAAAAGAAAAGAAGCAGAAGCGCTCAAAAACCTTTGTGCCTCCAAATGTTGTAACAAGGTCAGCAGCAAATGCAGAGACTCAATATGATGGTGAAATAGACACCGCTACCCAGAAAGCAGGGGAAGGGGGTACTAATGGAAATGAATCCTCGCCCATGCTAATTCAAACCTCTAGAGGCAGCAACTCACCTGAGGAGAATGTACTTGTCCGCAGCGAATGGGAAGGTATTGACAGCACGTCTTACAATTTATTCACTGGTTTAGTTGCAAAATTTTCAATTGAAGTCTTGACTCTCGTTTTGTCACTGGTTTCAGTTGCAATTGTAGACACGGGTGCTCTAAAGGAAAAGCGTAATGTACATAAACCTACTATGGGGCATGGGGTACACGAGTGGTCTAGAAGGAATGGAGGGGCTAAGATGCAGATCAACTTCACTCCTGGCATGAGGAGACCCACTGATCCTGTGCAAGCAGCAAAACTAAGTTTAGAGTGTGGCATCCACATACGCAGCAAGATGCCACTGGCAACCCACTGGAAGCAGTATGGTGATAAGGAAGGTCGTCTGAAAGATACTATTCTAGAAACCATTAAGTCTATAACTGTAAGTCCGTTAACCTCTTATTCATTTTCCATATAAAATGTCTCATTGGTGAATGATTTTTTAACAATTCTCTCATTCCATGCTAATATGAATTTGTGTTCCATGTTATCTGCAGGGAAAATTTGCAATGGACAGCAGTGGTGACCTTGGCAAAGACATTTGCACCGACGTTTTACAGAAATGTATTTGCCAACAACGTTGGAGGCTGAAAAAGGTCTATTGGAAAGATGTTAAAGATCTAACCCGCGAGCAAGCTTTATTGTTGAAACCAAAAGAGGTAGACGAGGAAAGCTGGGCAAAGCTTCTTGATATATGGCATGATGAGCACTACAAGGTACACGATTCCTGTTGTTTCAGCTACATCTATCGCAGATATACTACTGTATTGTGGAATACTAAATTCATGCATCTATACATAGGCAATCTGCGAGAGTAACAAGAAGAACAGAGATGCTGTGACAAAGAAACAGACCACTGGCTCAAGAAGCTTTGTTGCACATTACCATGCACTTGTGAGTATTCGAACTCTTCAGATGCAACACCTACTTCTTTTTGTGAACATGCCATACACACTTATAATTCATCGTGTCATAATTCTTGTAGAAATCTCAGAAGACCGAGGACGTCGATACCTCCCCGATTGCTTTCTTTGAAGCAAGCCACACTAACAAGGATGGTATGATGTCCCCGAAATCAGCAGAAGCTTATGTAAGTAAATTATTTTATGTGCTACGCATTTCTCATTAGTTTGTCAAATTATTCGATTTCTTCTAACTCTGGACTTGCTATTTTTTATCCTATTGTAGACTGAGATGGTGCTTCAGAAAATGGGACCACACCCAGAAGATTTGATTCCCAAAACTGATCTGGAGATTGTTGAAGAAGTCCTGAGAGACCAGAACAATTCAAGATCAATTACTTTCCTTTCCAGCATCGGAGTTTCATCTGCTTCCAAGAGGTCTAGCGTCTCAGCTGGGCGCATCCGTGATTTAGAAGAAAAGTTATCAAGTCAGGAGCAAGATTCGTTGAATGCAGCTGAAAGGGTTCAACGCGAGATGGAGGAACAGATGCAAGAGCAGGAAAGGAGATTTGAAGAGATGAGAAAGAAGCGGGATGATGAACTTGAAGCAGTGAAAAAGTCCAGCGAAGCGAATCGTCTAGCATTTGAGAAGAGGCAGAAGGAAATGGATGGCATGCTTAGTTACCTATTGAGGATGTCGCAGAACTCCCAGTCCCAGTCCCCTTGACTTGGGCCAAAAGTCTCGGCGCGCTAATGGGCCGGGTGGGCCGAAACATTGTTTTTTATTCCTTTAGTCATTCGAGTTTGATACAGCAGTTTCAGTCTACCAGAATTTTAAAGTTTGCGTGTGATACAATTCATATTTATAAATTTTCTGCCATTTCAAATATTTGCTTCCATTTAATTTTGTTTCGTAATTTGCGTGGAATTTCAATTTTTAATCAAATTTGTCCGTGCAAAAAAATTGGTGACGGCGTCACATTCCTCCCGGCCCACAAGGCAGTTCCGAATGGGCCGACCCAAAAAATGACACGTCATCATCGCGGGCCCCACATGCAGACGCCATGCCATCGTTGACGGCCCCACCTACATGCTGCCACGTCAGCGTCGCTGGACCCACCTGCCAGCTGCCACGTCATCTCCGCGGGCCCCACACGAAGGTGACACGTCATCGCATTGGCCCCACTTGTCAGATGCCACGTCATCATGGTGGGACCCACCTGCCAGCTGCCACGACATCATCGTCGGACCCACCTGTCAGCTGCCACGTCAGCATCGTCGGACCCACCTGCCAGCTGCCACGTCATCATCGTCGGTCCCACCTGCCAGCTGCCACGTCAACATTGTCGGACCCACCTGTCAGATGCCACGTCATCATGGTGGGACCCACCTACCAGCTGCCACGGTAGCATTGTAGGTCCCACCTGCCAGAATCCTCGTGATGCCATAAATCTTTCGTGACAGCATATTTCGTCAACGAATATGCTAAACGGTGAAAGATTTTCCTATTTTAGGTGACGTAGAAGGTCTGTCACGGCTAACCTATCTTAGGTGACGCCATAAGGACCGTCACCGAAGCTCAATCTTGCGTGACGAAAATTTGTATTCCGTCACTATAAAAGAATCTGTGACGGAGCTTCCATGACGACCCTGGTGATGCCACGTTTTCGTCACGAGGGAGTACTTAGTGACGGAAATGGCATTTTGGGTGACGAAAGTGATTTGTCACAAAAAGTCTTTTCTCTTGTAGTGTATCCTCCGCTGATTGGTCAACCGCCTGATAGTGAGGTACCATATCCCAATTAATCCCTTTAGGTGGCGGCGGTGGTCCAGCGGCAACAGCCGCGACGTCCACATTTGGCCGATGTAGTCGAATCAGCGACAAAGCATCCTTTGCACCTGCGACCAGCTACTGGCGTGCGCACTCGCGGACCGTGGTGATATCCTGAAACTTTGCCAGAAGAGCCAACAAGCTTGAGGGCACAACGTCCAGTGGAAACATCGTCTGATAAATACACTTCAAGCATGACTGTGCTTTCTTCAAACACTGAAGCACTCGCGACGCATGATCCTACAGCGTCGCCAACTGATATGTCCATTTTGCATCCCTATTCTATAAGATAATTCATTGTTATTCATTGATATATTTCATATTAAGAGATGGTACTTATGTTATTTCATCTGTTTTTGCATGGTTGATGACTTTTGGAGCATGGACCGCTGCAGTCAGGATTCTGATGGAAAAGGTGCTGTTTGGAGGCAAAATTCGCAAAGATCAGAAAATATGGGAAAATAAACGGAAAATCTTATTTTTCCAGAAGACGAAGGAAGCCAGAAGGAGGAGTGGAGATGGGCCATAGGGGGCCCACACCACCCCCTGGCGCGAGCCAGCCTAGGCCGCGCCACTAGGTGGTGTGGCGGCCCTGGCCCATCTCTGGCTCTCCCCTCTGGCATATATAATCCTCCCGAAATCCTAAAACTCGGGGGGCAACCACAAAAAGATTCTGCTGCCTCTGCGGGGCGGAAAACATCGAAAGAGAAAGATCTCTCCAGGAGACAGATTTCTGCAAGGGGAATTCCTTCCCGGAGAGGGGAGATCGTCGCCATCGACACCACCATCAAGCTAGATTTCATCGGGATCATCATCATCACCATCAGCACCCTCATCACCATCTCCATATTGTTGTAACAATTGGGTTGAATCTTGCATAGTTCTTAGGGGAATCTTTCCCAGTGTTGATTACTCTTTGTAGTTGATGCTATTGAGTGAACCATTGAATTATTGTTTATGTTCAGATTGTTATACATCATTATTCCATCTCTGATCATGATCCATATGATGTCTTGTGAGTAGTTCGTTTTGTTCTTGAGGACATGGGAGAAGTCATGTTGTTAGTAGTGGAGTTGTGTTGAGAAATATTCAATAGTTTGATATTTAAGTTGTGGTGTACTTCTTCTAGTGGTGTCATGTGAACGTCGACTACATGACACTTCACCTATATGGGCCTAGGGGAATGTATTGTGTATTTGGCTACTAATCGTAGGGGTTACCGGAGTGACAGAAACCTAAACCCCCGTTAGGAAACCATTACACAAGGGACGTAAGGGTCTTAGAGTTTAAAGTTGTGGTTAGGTTTCTACCTTTATTACTTTCTTGTACTTACATATGTTTGCAAGGGGTATAATCAGAAGTATGTATTAGTCCTAGGAAGGTCGGTACATTAGCATAGGTTCACCCACACAACACTTAGCAAACTAAAGAAGATTAATCAACTATATGAAGAGAAAGGACTTGACAATCTTCCCGTCTGTCCTCGAAAATGTTTGGTCATCTTAAGTAATACAACCGGCTTGTCCTTTGCTGAATAAAGGATTGGGCCACTTGCTGCATTTATTCCTACTGTATTTTATTTACTCGTACTTTACTTACTTGCTTTATCAAAAACCCCTAAAAATCCGTTTGCTAAGTATTTGCAGAGAATTCCTGATCCATACCACTAGCCAGCACCTTCTGCTCCTTGTTGGGTTCGACACTCTTACTTATCGAAAATACTGCGATACACCGCCTATACTTGTGGGTCATCAAGACTATTTTCTGGCGCCGTTGCCGGGGAGTGAAGCGCTATTGGAGAGTGGAACTGGCAAAGGAAACTTCTACCGTGAGTATTGTTTACTTCTGTTAGTTGCTTTACTGTGAGTATTGTTATTTGGTAATGCTACTACCACTGCTAAGGTAGTAGATGAACCACCACCTACTGAGAATGATGCTTTTAAAATACCTACAACAATTATTGATCATGTTATCGATAACTACTATGTTGGGGATGGAACTGTCCATCCCGGTCATCATTTGCTCTTTATACACGAATTATGCGGGTTGTTCAAGTGTGTAGGTATTACTACAGATCAAGTTAAGAAGAAGTTATTCTCGTTATCACTAAAAGGAATAGCTGAGGAATGGTATAAGCTGCTGAAGAATGGTCAAGCTCTTGAATGGAAGGAAATAGTACCTCTCTTTTATTCAAAGTTTTATCCTCCTAGTGAGATTCATAAAGATCGAAATCAAATATACAACTTTTGGCCTCTTGATGGAGAGAGTACATCTCAAGCTTGGGGGAGATTGAAGTTATTAATGCTCAAATGTCCCATTCATGAGCTCCCCAATAATATCATTATCTATAACTTTTATGCAAGGCTCCCTCTACATGACAAGGATTTATTGGATGCTTCTTGTGCTGGATCATTCACTCGCATGGAAGAAGAAGCTAAATGGGATCTCCTGGACCATATTCAAGACAATGCTGAAGCATGGGAGAATGACAAAGGTAGAAAGTCAGGTATAAATTATGATTATGAATGCATTGAATCTTTTATGGGAACTGATGACTTTCGAAATATTAATAATACTTATGGTCTTGATTTACAAGTTAATACAAATTTCTTTAAGGCTGTTGCTTCTTATATTGAAATCCCAAAAAGGCGATGGAGCAAGTACCAAGCGCCTTATAAAGATATTTTTGACTGTGTTCCTATTAGGAGTACTGAGTTTTACACTACTGATCACATCTTACCTGAACTTTATATCGAGAAACCCTCCCCGGATAAGGTAAAGGACCATCCTATGATAACTAGTGTAATCACTAAAAGTGCAAAGAGAACTGTAAAACCTGATGAACAAATTAACATTGAACCTGTTGTAGAAATTGTGAAAGACCTTGTCACTAAAAGCATAGAAGATGGACACATATTCTTTTGTGAGGATGCTTCTAATATTGTTTCGCATCCTAATAGAACTAAAAAAGCTAGTGTCCCTGTGCTTTCTGTTAGAATTGGTGATCATTTCTATTATGGTTTATGTGATATTGGTGCAAGTTCCAATGCTATTCCTTATGAGCTTACAGAGAAATTATGCATGAAATCAGTCCCTGCGAATTGGAAGAGATTGATGTGGTTATTCACCTTGCTAATAGAGAGAACATCTCTCCAATTGGTATTGTACATGATGTGGAAGTTCTTTGTGGTAAGATTAAGTATCTTGCTGATTTTCTAGTACTTGGTTCAGCTGCTAGTAAAACTTATCCTATCATTTTTGGTAGACCTTTCTTGAGTACTTGTGGAGCTATTATAGATTGCAAAAGGGAGAAAATCTTGACTAAGTTTGATGGGGAATCTTATGAGTTTAATTTTTCGAAATTTACTAAAGAACCTTATGAAGAGGAAACCCATAATGAGGATTTTAGAGTTGAACAACTTGCTTCTATTTCTCTTGCTCCTAACAATGCTTTGCAGCATTTATGGAAGATCATGAAAGTGAAATCTTCATGGACGAAAGGAATGAGATTGACGAGATTCTCCATAATCAGCCTAAGATGCTTAAGCATAACTTGCATGTAGAAGACTTGGGTACCACACTGCCACCTAAAAGGGATCCAGTCTTCGATCTAAAACCCGTCCCCGATGATCTTAAATATGCTTACATTGATGATAATAAGATATATCCTGTTATTATTAGCTCTAAACTTTTAGGGAAGGAAGAAGAAAGGTTATTGGAGGTACTGAAGAAACACCGAGGGGCTATGGGCTATACCCTAGATGATTTAAAAGGGATTTCTCCTACTATATGTCAGCAGGCTATCAATATAGAACCAGATGCAAAGCTAGTAGTAGAGCACCAACAACGTTTAAATCCTAAGATGAAGGAAGTGGTAAGAAATGAGGTATTGAAACTCCTTGATGCTGGTATTATTTACCCTATTGCTAATAGTGAATGTGTTAGTCATGTTCATTGTGTCCCTAAAAAGGGAGGTATTACTGTTGTGCCTAATGGTAATGATGAGCTTATTCCCCAAAGAATAGTAGTAGCTATAGGATGTGTATCGATTTCAGAAAGGTTAACAAAGTTACTAAGAAAGATCATTACCCACTTCCTTTTATTGATAAAATGTTAGAAAGGTTGTCTAAAAAGACTCATTTTTGTTTTCTTGATGGATACTCTGGGTTTTCTCAAATTGTTGTTAAACAACAAGATCAAGAAAAAACTACCTTTACATGCCCTTACGGAACCTATGCTTATAGACGTATGGCTTTCGGTTTATGTAATGCTCCTGCTACTTTTCAAAGATGCAGGTCTGCTATCTTTCATGGTTTTTGTGAGGAAATTGTGGAAGTATTCATGGATGACTTCTCTGTCTATGGAACTTCTTTTGATAATTGTCTGCACAAACTTGATAAAGTTTTGCAGAGGTGTGAAGAAACTAATATTGTTCTTAATTGGGAGAAATTCCACTTCATGGTTAATGAAGGGATTGTCCTTGGGCATAAGGTTTCCGAAAGAGGCATAGAAGTGGATAGGGCTAAAGTTGAGGCAATTGAGAAAATGCCCTGCCCAAGAGACATAAAAGGTATTTGTAGTATCCTTGGTCATGCTGGTTTCTATAGAAGGTTTATTAAAGATTTCTCTAAGATATCAAAACCCATCACTAATCTTCTTCAAAAAGATGTACCCTTTGTTTTTGATGATGATTGTAAGGAATATTTTGAAACTCTTAAGAAGGCTTTAACTACAGCTCCTATCGTTCAACCACCTGATTGGAGCTCACCCTTTGAAATAATGTGTGATGCTAGTGATTTTGTTGTAGGTGCTGTCCTTGGGCAACATATTGATAAAAAGTTGAACGTTATTCATTATGCTAGTAAGACTCTTGATGCTGCTCAAAAGAATTATGCAACTACTGAAAAAAATTCCTAGCTATCGTTTTTTCTTGTGATAAGTTTAGACCTGAACTCAAAAAGGAACCAACAAGAAGCAAATGCAAATAATGGCAGAAATCTGTCAAAACAGACCAATAGGTAAAGACAGATTTTTTCGAAGAGCTTCTGTTACTCAGATCAAAAAGTGTTGAACTAACGAAAGTTAGATAACAACCTGGGGCAGAATAACAAAAATTCACGCCATAAAAGTACGTACAGAGATTTTACACGAACTTTTACGGTGAAGATTAGAAATCTGTTTCAGGACAACAACTTTCCCAAACATTACTTCTCTCTCATTAGAGGTTACTCTTGGCACAAAAAGCAAATAAAAAGGATAAGGAGCAGTTATTACAGAAGTAATAACTTCCAAGACTCATCTAAAACTTTTGGGTTATCTCCCAATAAGTACTTTTCTTTAACGCCTTTAAGTTAGGCATAAGAAGCAAGAAAAAGAATCAAGTGTTCTCAAATGAAGAAGCATTAAGAGCAAATTTTGTTTTCATAGGAGAAAAAAAGGAGATCTTCTCTATCTTCTTAGGGAAGTGTTCTATACCTTTCTTGAGTGGTAGTTGATATTTAATGGTGCCTTCTTTCATATTAATAATGGCACCAATAGTTCTAAGAAAAGGTCTTCCCAAAGTAATAGGACAAGAAGCATTGCATTCAACATCCAAAACATAGATATCAACGGGGACATAGGAGTTGTTAACCATGATAAGAACATCATTAAGACTCCCCATGAGTTTCTTTTTAGCATTATCATCAAGTGGGACATTCAAATAACAATCTTCAAGTGGTGGCAAATCAAGCATATCATAAATCTTTCTAGGAATAATAGAAACACTACTATCAAGATCACATAAAGCTTTGAAATCAAAATCATTCACTTTCATATTAATGATGGGTTCCCAACCATCTTCTTGTTTTATTGGAATAGAAGCTTTATGTTTCATCTTTTCTTCTTTAATTTTTATGAGAGCATCAGTAATGTGTTTTGTAAAAGCCATATTCATAGCAGCATTAGGACTTTTAGCAAGCTTTTGTAGGAACTTAATTACCTCAGAGATGTTGCAACCATCAAGATCAAAATCATAATTATCATCTAAAGTAGTAGAGCGATTACTAGCTTCAACACTAGTGGTAGTGATAGTAGAAACACAAATGTTTCTAGCAATTTCATCTTCTCTCTCCCACTTAGCATGCAATTCAGCTAATAGTCTAACATTTTCATCAATTCTAACTTGTATGGCATTAGTAGCAGCAAAGGGATTTTCAATAGTTTTAGGTTTAGCGGCCATTTTTTTTAAAGAAGATTGTGCTTCAGCCAAAGATGCTATATTTCTTTCAGCATTAGAGAGTTTTTCCTCAATAGTTTTATTGAAAGCAGTTTGTTTATTAATAAAATCTTTAAGCATAACTTCAAGTTCAGAGGGAGCACTCCTATTATTGTTGTAGGAATTTCCATAAGCATTACCATTATTCGGAGGATATGGCCTATAGTTATTATTACCAGAATTATTCCTGTAGGCATTGTTGCTAAAATTGTTATTTCTTATGAAGTTCACATCAACATGCTCTTCTTAAGCAACCAAAGAAGCTAAAGGAACATGATTTGGATCAATATGAGCTTTCCCATTAACAAGCATAGACATAATAACATCAATTTTATCACTAAAGGAAGAGGTTTCTTCAATAGAATTTACCTTCTTACCTTGTGGAGCTCTTTCAGTGTGCCATTCAGAAAAATTAACCATCATATTATCCAGAAGCTTCAATGCAGCACCCAAAGTAATGGTCATAAAGGTACCTCCAGTAGCAGAATCCAATAGATTTCTTGAAGAATAGTTCAATCCTGCATAAAATGTTTGGATAATCATCCAAGCAGTTAGTCCATGAGTGGGATGATTCTTTACCAAAGATTTCATTATTTCCCAAGCTTGAGCAACATGTTCATTATCAAATTGTTTAAACTTCATTATTTCACTTCTCATAGATATAATCTTAGCAGGAGGATAGTATTTTCCAATGAAAGCATCTTTGCATTTAGTCCAAGAATCAATACTATTCCTAGTTAAGGAATTCAACCATTCTTTAACTTTTCCTCTCAAAGAGAAAGGAAACAATTTAAGCTTAATAATATCTCCATCTACATCCCTATGCTTTTGCATCTCACAAAGTTCAACAAAGTTATTTAGATGAGCAGCAGCATCTTCATTACCAATACCAGAAAATTGTTCACTCATAACAAGATTCAGCAAAGCAAGTTTAATTTCAAAGAAAGTAGCTTCAGGAACAGGTGGAGCAATAGATGTGCACATAAAATCATTGTTGTTGGTGCTAGTGAAGTCACACAACTTAGTGTTTTCAAGAGTAGTCATTTTTTTGTATTTTTAGTATAAAGAAGAAAACTAGTAAAACTAATTTTGTTGTGTGTTTTTGATAAAGAGACAAGAAAACAAAACATAAAATAAACTAAGCAAAACAAAAACAAGAAAGTAAATATATTGGTTATGAGGGACTCCCCTTGTGAAGATGTCCTTGACTCCCCGGCAACGGTGCCAGAAAATATGCTTAATGGCCCAAAATATATCGAGCTCGTTGGGGAACCCCAAGAGGAAGGTATGATGAGCACAACAACAAGTTTTCCCTCAATTATGAAACCAAGGTTATTGAACCAGTAGGAGCAAGGAAACAACTCCAAGATGTTGCTAGCTAGACATTGGCAGGGCACACTACCGGTGCCAGCAGCGACGTGGAAACCTGCACAACACAACCACAGAACTTTGCCCCCAACTTACGATGAGGTTGTCAATCTCACCGGTTTTGCTGAAAACAAATGATTAAACGTGTCGATTCGAAGAAAAGTAGAGGCTTGCAGAAAGTAAACAGAAAACAGTAATCAATTATAGATTGATTGTAAAAGAAAGGACCGGGGTCCATAGTTCACTAGTAGGGGCTCTCCTTAAGATAGATAACATGTTGGGTGAACAAATTACAGTGGGGCAATTGACAAACATCGAGAAAGCATACATGCATATACTAATCATCTTGAATCCTTTGAGATTTGATTGGGCATTACAACATTATACATAGACCGTAATCCAACTGCATCTATGACTAATAATCCACCTTCAGGTTATCATCCGAACCTCCTCCAGTATTAAGTTGCAAGCAACAGATAATTACATTACACATTGCGTGTAAAGTAAACAATACGATTGTTCTATGAACAAAGGATTGATGTTTTCTCCCTAGTAGCAATAGCACATCTAGTACCTTAGAGATTTCTATCACTTCCCCAGATTACTAAAGGCATGAACCCACTATCGAGCATAAATACTAACTCTTGGAGTTGCTAGCATCTACTTGGCCAAGATAGCTACTAACAACGGAAAGCATGCTAGATCACAAATAACAAAGACATGATAGAATCAATAATCAATCTGAAATAGCATCTCCATATCCATCGGATCCCCGCAAACACAACATGTATCATTACAAATAGATGATTTTGATCATGAACGGAGCTCACAAGATCTAAACATGATAGCACAAAGGAGAAGAACCAGCCATCTAGCTACTACATGGACCCGTAGTCCAAGGATGAACTACTCACGCATCACACCGGAGGCTTGCATGATGATGAAGAAGTCCTCCAGGGTGAATTCCCCTCTCCGGCAGGGTGCCGGGAAGAGCTTCAGATCCCTCCTGATCTAGGGACAGAGACGACGGTGGCTACAGACTCTTTCGTGGAATTTTGATCGGGTGCTTAGGGTTTCTGTATCGGAGGCATCTTATAGTCTGAAGGGGAGGCCGAGGGGGTGCCACGGGCGGCTAGACCACCCCCTGGCGCAGGCCAGTCTTGGCCGCGCGACCAGGTGGTGTGGTGGCCACGTGGCCCCTCTCTGTCTCGTATTCTGGCTCCGTGTCCCCCTCGGTGAAAAACTGACTATGGCTTTTGTCCCGTCCAATTCCGAGAATATTCATTTTCTGACTTCTTGGAACCAAAAATAGCAGAAAATGGGCAGCTGGCACTGTGGCATCTTGTTAATAGGTTAGTCCAAGAAAGTGTATGAAAATACTCCAAAGTTGGAACAAAACAAAAGAAATTAGATAAAAACCAAGCATGGAACATCAAAAATTATAGATACGTTAGCAACGTATCAGCAGTGAAGCGGAACTCTCTATGGAAAAACGTCGAACCCCCTTGGTTTTTAGGTCAAGAGGCATCTTATAGGTGAAGAGGGAGGCCTAGGGGGTGCCCGAGGCGGCCACACCACCCCCAGGCGCGGCCTGGCCTGGCCCACGCGGCCAGGTGGTGTGGGCCTCTTGTGGCCCTACTTCGTCTCGTCTTCTGGCTATGTGAGTCTTCTGGTGAAATAGGATTTTTGGCATATTTTCCGTGATTTTTCCTGATAGTTGATTTTCTGCAAAAAAAAACTAGACACCAAGGTAGTTCTGCTGAAAACATCGTCAGTCCATGTTAGTTGTATCCAAATCACACAAGTTTAGAGGAAAATTAATAGCAAAAGTGTTCGGGAAAGTAGATAGGGTGTAATCAGTTTCTTATGACCTAAGAATCAATAGCACAAGTTTAGAGCATAGTTGCTAACGTATCCATAATTTTTGATGTTCCATGCTTGGTTTTATCTACTTTCTTATATTTTGTCCACACTTTGGAGTACTTTTCATACACTTTCTTGGACTAACCTATTAAGAAGATGCCACAGTGCTAGTTGCCTGTTTTCTACTATTTTTGGTTCCAGGAAAGTCAGAAAATGAATATTCTTGGAATTGGACCGGACAAAAGCCAAAGTTGATATTTTAGCGGAAGACTCAGGGAGCCAGAAGACGAGACGGAGAGGGGCCACAGGGCGGCCACACCATGTGGTGGCGCGTGCTAGCCCTGGCCGCGCCACTAGGTGGTGTGGGCCCTCTGGCCACCCACCGACCTTGTCTCTTCCCCTATAAGATCCTCCCGATTCAAAAACCCTAAATCGTCCAGCCTCCAGCCACGAAAAGTTCCGCAGCGCCGCCGCCACCAAAGGGGAGATTCGGGGGATAGAAAGTCTCTGTTCCGGCACCCTGCCGAGACGGGGAAGTGCCCCCGGAGCCATCTCCATCGATCTCCACCACCATCTCCATCGACATTGCTGATTCCCATGATGATGAGGGAGTAGTTCTCTCTCGAGGCTAAGGGTTCTACCGGTAGCTATGTGTTCATCTCTCTCTCTATGCATGATCATATCATGAGCATGAGCTTTGTAATCAAGTAGATCTACCTTGCTACTCAAGTGCTTTAATAGATCTCTACTCTCCCCATGTGTGTGAAGTTGATAGTGTGCACACCATGGTGGCACTTAGGCTAGAGATTACAAATACTTGTTATGAGTTATATTTGGAGTTGGATGTCTTTATGAAATTGTGGTGTTTTTTGGAACCATCTAGTGCTCAAGGTGACAGTGTGGGGTTATCTAGATGCGGAAAGCGAACTTTGAGGAGTGATGTTATAGCCCTACCAATGATTAGAGTGTCCAACCGGAGATTAGTTAAGAGTAGTATCATCAAGAGAAGATATTTATATGAGAGTGTTCATTAGTGAAGGTATGATCCCTAGGCCTTGTTTCTAAGCATTGAAACACCGTTTGCAACTAGATCCGTTACATGTTTGCTTGCTTCCATCTTTATTTCAGTTTGCCTTTAGTCTCTTTCACGCCATCAAGCTTTTTTCTGGCACCATTGTCTTATATCTATACCACTTGTATTTTACTATCTCTTCACCAAACTAGTGCCCCTATACACCTGAAAAGTGTATTGGGTGTGTTGGGGACACAAGAGACTTCTTGTATCTTGATTGCAGGATTGCTTGAGAGGGAATACCTTTGACCACTTCCTCCCTAAGTTCGATAAACCTTGGGTGATCCACTTAAGGGAAAACTTGCTGTTGTTCTACAAACCTTTGCACTTGGAGGCCAAACAACTGTCTACAAGAATAGAAGGGCGTATACATCAAGCTGTTTTCTGGCGCTGTTGCCGGGGAGGTAAGGTAAAAGGTACTCACATCCTCTGGTGTGAGTGCTCAAAGTTATTTCCTTTAGATTCTTTTTGTCTTTTTGTTTCTTGTTTTCACTAGTTAGGCTTAATGGAAAACAACAACAAAATTAGAGAGCTTTATAGTATTTATCTTGAGTTAGGACATGAACTGTTTGAAGAGAAAACTAAAAAACCTATGGAACTTTATTTGCGTGCTAATAGCAATGTTATTAGTATGAATTCTTTGAACACCATCATTGCTAATGCTATGGAAAAGTATAAGCTTGGGGAAGCTGGTTTTGATGAGCATGATATTTTTAGTCCCCCAAGCATGGAGGAGAAAATTTACTTTGATGATACTATGCCTCCAATATATGATGATTACAATGATGAATATGATATTTCCAGTCCACCTACTATTGAGGAGAAAATTAATTATGATTACAATATGCCTCCTATATTTGATGATTATGGTGATGAGAATAAGAATTATAGCTATTTCGTTGAATTTGCTCCCATTACAATTAATAGGAATGACTATGCTTATGTGGAGATTAATAATTATTATATGCATGTGGCTCATGATAAGAATGTTTTATGTGATAGTTATATTGTTAGTTTTATTCATGATGCTACTGAAAGTTATTATGAGAGAGGGAAACATGGTTTTATGCATCTCAATAATATTAAGTTTCCCCTCTTTATGTTGAAAATTTTGAAGGTGCACTTGTTTTGCTTTACTATGCTTGTTTCTTTGTGCTTTCATGACTTGTTTCTATACAAGATTCCTATGCATAGGAAGTGGGTTAGACTTAAATGTGCTTTGAATTTGCTTCTTGATGCTCTCTTTTACTTCAATTCATATTTCCTATGTGAGCATCTTCTCAAACTATCATGCCTAACTTAAAGGCGTTAAAGAAAAGTACTTATTGGGAGATAAACCAAAAGTTTTAGATGAGTCTTGGAAGTTATTACCTCTGTAATAACCGCTCCTTATCCTTTTTATTTGCTTTTCGTGCCAAGACTAACCTCTAATGAGAGAGAAGTAATGCTTGGGAAAGTTGTTGTCCCGAAACAGATTTTTGTGCTTCATTGTAAAAATTCGTGTCAAATCTATGTACGTCGGTTTGTGGTGTGAATTTTTTTGCTTCTTCCCCAGGTTGTTATCTAACTTTCGTTAGTTCAACACTTTTCGATTTGAGCAACAGAAGGTCTTCGAAAAATTGGTTTTTACCTGCTGGTCTATTTTGATAGATTTCTGCCATTATTTGCATTTGCCTCTTAATCTCTTTCTCTTTGAGTTCTCTTTGATCATTTGAACTTTTTAAAGGAAGTGCTACAGTAGCTTTTGTTTTAATGGAAGTTTTACTTGTGTTGGAACTGAACCAAATAGACTTATTATCTTGAGTACACTAATGTTGCTAATAAAGATTGTGTGAAGTTTTGTATGAAGGAGAAATTTCAGGTGTATGGAGAGAATGATGTAATGAGATGAAGAATGGACTAAAGCTCAAGCTTGGGTATGCCACCCGTGTCACCCCAAGAAATATCCAAGAAGTACAAGCGTCAAAGCTTGGGGATGCCCAAGGCATCCCCTTCTTCATCAATAAAAATCTCAGGTTTCGTCCAAACACTTCATTTTTATTATTTCATGCACAGTTGTGTTGTTCTTGTAGCGTCTTCATTTTTCTTTTTGGTTTTTAGTTTGCTTGGTTTTCTTAGTTTGATTGAATAAATTGGTTGGACCCACCTCTTTCATTCATTAGTTTTCAAATAGTTTGGTTTGGATTGGAAAAGAGTAGGAAAAGTTCATGATTAAGTGATAAAGAGAGCTTGTTTTTGACTGTGGCTTATGCTTTGTCATGTCATGCTTGGTATTGTTTTTACTTTATGCTTAGTGATTTTTGTTGTAGCATGACATGTTATAAACAATTGAGATTGCTTAATGTGCCTTGAAAGAATCATGCGTTGTTTTAGCATATTAAAGCATAGTATTGTGGTATTCTCCTTTGATGCTTTGTTTGGGTTGACTTGGCGCATGCTCACGCCATGTTATGACTATCCCAAGTTGCTATAGCCTTGATGATCCTTTAGTTTTCGACTTGTAATATCACTTTATGCTTTAATCAATGATGTTTTGTCGCTTTGCATGATTATGGCCATTATTGCTCTCTTAGTTGGTCGCTCCTAGTCTTTTGCTAGCCTCCATAACCAAGTGTGAGTTCCACTCATGCATCCAACTCCAAATAAAACCAAGTTATTCCAAAGAGTCCACCATACCTACCTATTAGCATTTGCTATTCCAAGTATATCCATGCTTTTGTTTACCTTCCGAATTAAACTTGTTATGAGAAAACTAGTGATTAAAGCTCTCACGAACTTGATGGCGCACTTTACTTTAATTGCCCTTAATAAACTTGAACCATTGTGTCGTCTATATTATATATGCTTGCACTTATTTATTGGGGATTAGCAGAACCATACTGTCATGGGGAACGCTTTCAAAATTGCACTCGTACTTTGTACCTAGTTGATATCATGCTCTTTTGTCTATGGATGTCGTCGATGTGAAATGAAAGGGGAGCTTGTAACTCCATGGAGTTATGTATATCTGTTAGAGAAATGCATGGGCCGCTGGTCTAATCCATGCTTTCATGGTGGAAACCTGCAGCGTAACCATAATGAGTTGTCTATGAAGCATTCTTCTTATAAAAAGAGTCAGATATTTAGGGAAAAAAGAGAAAAAGAAAAGAAAAAAAGGAGATATATGAAAAGAGGAAAGAGAGAAAAAAGCATCATCTTCCCATGGTAAATAAGAAGATTGCTGAGATGCTCGTTGTCTGCTTGCCTTGTCATTTTGATATGGGGATTCTTCCGTATCATCAGGCAAGGGGTACCCCGTTGTCGGTTCTCTATGATACACATGTACTTACAATGACAAGAACTTGAGTAGCATGAGGAGCAACCCTCGTATTCAAGGGACATGAGATTTCCAACTTATACTTCGTCAAGCATATACTCCATAGTTTGTTCACTTTAACCTTAATCACTTCAAGATGCTTATGATAGGGGCAATGAGAGCTGAAAGCTAATAAGTACCATAATTTTTGGAAGCTCTTTATGAAACTTGAATCTCTGCTTCCTTCTATGAAGTCCCTTCTTTTACTTTTATGTTGAGTATCCACCTTCTATCTTTATGCACCTACTTTGAGAGCATAGTGGCCATTCTTAGTTCTATGTGCATTGTCCCAAAACCTGTTGATTGATGCATAGCTTTGATATTGCTTGTTTTAAACTATTTTAATCTAGTCACTCTTATGAACTTTGAAGGTGTCCTATGCATTTATGTTTGCTACTCTATGAAGGACAAGCTGAATGCTACTATGCTATGTTTTCTTTATGTGAAACAAACAAACGTCTTGCAAAGCATTGTTATTCATGAATCTTTTGTTTGTGCCTTTTCATGTTGCAACTTAGTTTCTATGCCTTATTGCTAGAACTTTGTCTTTCATGTTATGATTGAAGTACTATGATCCCAGCTTTGAATGTTTTACAAAAACTTTGATCAAGTTTATGATGGTGCATGTCACCTCAAAAATTATTCTTTCTTTTTATCACTTACCTACTCGAGGACGAGTAGGAGTTAAGCTTGGGGATGTTGATACGTTGCTAACGTATCCATAATTTTTGATGTTCCATGCTTGGTTTATCTACTTTCTTATGTTTTGTCCACACTTTGGAGTACTTTTCATACACTTTCTTGGACTAACCTATTAACAAGATGCCATAGGGCCAGTTGCCTGTTTTCTGCTGTTTTTGGTTCCAGGAAAGTGAGAAAATGAATATTCTCATAATTGGACCGGACAAAAGCCAAAGTTGATATTTTACCGGAAGACTCACGGAGCCAGAAGACGAGACGGAGAGGGGCCACAGGGCGGCCACACCATGTGGTGGCGCGGGCTAGCCCTAGCCGCGCCACCAGGTGGTGTGGGCCCCCTGGCCGCCCACCGACCTTGCCTCTTCGCCTATAAGATGCCTCCCGATGCAAAAACCCTAAATCGTCCAGCCTCCAGCCACGAAAAGTTCCACAGCACCGCCGCCACCGAAGGGGAGATTCGGGGGACAGAAAGTCTCTGTTCCGGCACCCTGCCGGGACGGGGAAGTGCCCCTGGAGCCATCTCCATTGATCTCCACCACCATATTCATCGCCATTACTGATCCCCATGATGATGAGGGAGTAGTTCTCTCTCGAGGCTAAGGGTTCTACCGGTAGCTATGTGTTCATCTCTCTATGCATGATCATATTGTGATCATGAGCTTTGTAATCAAGTAGATCTACCTTACTACTCAAGTGCTTTAATAGATCTCTACTCTCCCCATGTGTGTGAAGTTGACAGTGTGCACACCATGGTGGCACTTAGGCTAGAGATTACAAATACTTGTTATGAGTTATATTTGGAGTTGGATGTCTTTATGAAATTGTGGTGTTTTTTGGAACCATCTAGTGCTCAAGGTGACAGTGTGGGGTTATCTAGATGCGGAAAGCGAACTTTGAGGAGTGCTATTATAGCCCTACCAATGATTAGAGTGTCCAACCGGAGATTAGTTAAGAGTAGTATCATCCAGAGAAGATATTTATATGAGAGTGTTCATTAGTGAAGGTATGATCCCTAGGCCTTGCTTCTAAGCATTGAAACACCGTTTGCAACTAGATACGTTACATGTTTGCTTGCTTCCATCTTTATTTCAGTTTGCCTTTAGTCTCTTTCACGCAATCAAGCTATTTTTTGGCACCGTTGTCTTATACCTATACCACTTGTATTTTACTATCTCTTCGCCGAACTAGTGCACCTATACACCTGACAAGTGTATTGGGTGTGTTGGGGACACAAGAGACTTCTTGTATCTTGATTGCAGGATTGCTTGAGAGGGAATACCTTAGACCACTTCCTCCTTGAGTTCTATAAACCTTGGGTGATCCACTTAAGGGAAAACTTGCTGGTGTTCTACAAACCTTTGCACTTGGAGGCCCAACAACTGTCTACAAGAATAGAAGTGCGTAGACATCAGGAGCCTATATTGTACTTGGTATCATTATTGAGTGCAGCAGCGAGGAAGGCTAAATGATAATTGGAAATATGACTAGTGTTCTCCCTACCAAGAATGCTAGTGGAAAGATAATAAGAAAAATATCTAAGAGCTGGGAGTTGAATGTTCCTTATCTTCTCGCGCTAAGCTACGTGGTCGTCATCATTCGTCACACTTCGATAGAGCTCCAGCAAGTCAGCGGGTCGACCTTGAATTTTCTTCACTGTCCCTGTCGTGCCTATACCTAAATGCTGCAAAATCTTTCCAATGACATGGTAATAGGATGATTATAAATTCTGAAAGAAACAGTTGACTGATAAGGGGTGTTAGTGAAAACGAAACTGTCAACGAAAGTTTTGATGAGCATGGCATATTGCTCACTCTCATCTTCCATGTACGTGGTTAGGCCAACCCTCTGAACCAGTAGTAATAAATCATTGGGGATCCCTGCAGCTTGCAAAAAGGTAAAACAAGGAAGGTAGATGGGTGAGCATCTCCCTCATCTCCTTCATTGCCAAAGCGTGGTGCAATGAGGTCTTCATTGTATGATGGCCTAAACTGAGAGGCTGATCTTGAAGGCCTTGACCTCCTAGGTGTGTCCCTCTCAAATATTTCTCCAAATGTGTGGTCGTTCATCTTTGATATTCTAAAATTTAAACATCCATTATACAAGTGATTGCAAAGTGAATACATAATAAAGGGAACTACTCATAGGGACTTGTAAGACGAATAAACATGTATCAAAACAATATCTCTAAGCATTGAACAAGCTTACAAGCTCACATAACCTGTCACCTATAGCAAAAAAAATACTCAAGATATAATCCACTAAACACAAATCTACTTGGACAAGCGGAGGATTCACATACCGGAGAACAATTGCTCCAAATTTCAGCAGCAAAGATGGGCTAAGCAAGGAGATCTAAAAATCGTGGGCAAGAACAGCAAGAACGAGATTTCGAGCAATGAGCTGGTGTTTTCTCGGGAGAGAGAAGGAAATGGCAAGTGAGAGAGTGAGTGGAGGTCCAGGGGTGTCCCACACCATGGCCAGGCGCGCCTCTAGGCTGGCCGCTCCACCAGGTGGTGTGCCTGCCTGGTGACGCCCCTGGTACTCCCCAGGCACTTCTTTGCCCCTTTTTCACGTAAAAATTTAATATGAATTTTTTGGAATTTTTCGAGACACTTTATTTATAAGCAATTTTCAGGTATAGATGAATGATTTTTCTGCAGAAAAGTGGTTTTGAAAAGATGCAAAAGCAAAACAAAACTAAAACTTCAGAAGTTCTAAGACACTCTAATATGCAAGCAACTAACAACAGAAAAGTAAACTAAGTGGAAGCAAAAACTAAAATGGATAAACTAAAAGCAAGCGAACATAATCATGGTGAAAACATTGTTTTGTTCATTAAAATACCTTTGTTAACAAGGTTGATCAGGTCTTGTTACCAAAACAATTTTATATGAAACAAAACTTTGTATTCCACTAATGATTATGTTACCTCAACCTTGAGAGCAATGGTCCCAATCATAATAATTTCATATTTTTCTCGTGGTATGGGACAATATATTTCTCCAACTTGAATGCCCTCAACATGTTCAATTGAATTTAAACCATAATTCCGATCAATCTTTTTGGGGAAGTAGACAGCGTGCTCCTTGTCATTAACATTAAAAGTCACCTTTCCTTGATTACAATTAATAACAACTCCTGCAGTATTAAGAAAAGGTCTTCCAAGAATAATAGACATATTATCATCTTCAGGCATTTCAAGCACAACAAAATCAAATAATATCAAGCAATTATGAGCCACTTGAATAGGTACATCCTCACATATACCAACAGGAACAGTAGTAGATTTATCAGCCATTTGCAAAGATATATCAGTTGGTATTAGTTTCTCTAGTTGAAGTCTCTTATAGAGAGTAAAAGGCATAACACTAACTCTTGCTGCCAAATCACACAAAGCAGTTCTAACATAACTATTTTTAATAGAGCACGGAATAGTTGGAATCCCTAGGTCTCCAAGTTTCTTTGGAACCTTACCATTAAAGGAATAATTAGCAAGCAAAGTAGAAATTTCTTCATTAGGGATCTTCCTTTTATTAGAGACAATGTCCTTCATATACTTTGAGTAAGGAGGCTATTTAATAGCATCAATCAAAGGAATTTGCAATAATAAAGGTTTCATCCACTCATAAAACTTATTATAGTGTTCATCTTCCTTTGACTTGTGTTTCTTATCAGGTAAAGGCATAGGTTTTTGGACCCAAGGCTCTCTTTCACTACCATGTTTCTTAGCAACAAAATCTTCTTTGGTGTATTTAGTATTCTTATTGTGCCTTTTAGGTTCTTCTTCAACTTTTTCTTTATCAGGAACATCACTTTCCTCATTACCACATTCAGTTTCAGCATCAGAGACAGATATACTATTAAGATCTATAGTAGGTTCAGGATATTCAACAATAGTTTTACGTTTCTTTTTCTCTTCTTAGGAGAAGTTCCACTATTTTCAATTTGTTGAGAACCCTGCTCAATTCTTTTAGGATGCCCCTTAGGATATATAGGATCCTGAGTGGCAGCACCACTTCTAGTTCTAATTTCATAAGCATGTTTTTCTTTAGCAGCATTAACTAGCAAGTCTTTTTGTACTTTAATAAGCTGACCAATTTGAGTTTTAACCATTTGGAAGTGTTTAACAAGCATTTTAACATCATTAGAAATTCTTTCTACAATATCTTTTAACTCAATAATAGCTCTTGAGTTTTCCATTAGATGATTTTGCACCCTTTTATTAAAATTATCTTGCTTAACAATAAAAATATCGAATTCTTCTAAACATTGATCAGGAGGTTTAGAGTAAGGAATATCACCTTCATCAAAGTGTTGGAGAGAGTGTACCTCAATAGTGGATGAGTGGGAGATTGGCTTACATAATTCTTCTATAGGAGGTAAATTCTTCACATCTGCAGCTTTGATACCCTTCTCCTTAAGACATTCCTTAGCTTCCTTCATCACTTCATCATTTAGTTTAATAACTCCCCTCTTCTTTGATGTTGGTATAGGCGAGGCACAGTTAACTCAGGTGTAGTTGTCTCAGGTATAGCCGGTTCAGACGAAGTCCAGTCTTCATAATTCTTGCTTATTTTAGCCATTAATTCATCAGCTTCTTTGGGAGTTCTATTCCTGAAAACACAATCAGCACAACTATCCAGGTATGTCCGAGATTCTTCAGTTAGTCCATTATAATATATATCAAGAAGGTCATTTTTAGGTAATGGACATCCAACTTGTCCATGAATCAAGGCACAAAACCTTGCCCATGATTCAGGCAATATCTCTTTCTCTCCCTGTTTAAAATCAAAAAGTTCCTGCAAAATGGCATGTCTAGCGCTAGGAGGAATATATTTCTGAAGGAAAGTACTAATCAAGCAATCAGGGCTATCAATAGATCCAGGAGGTAAATTATTAAACCAAGTTTTAGCTTCTCCTTTCAACAAAAAAGGGAAAAAATTAGCAACAAAGTAGGTGCGCATCTTAATATCATCATAAAACAGGCCACTCATGGTAGAAAGCTCAGTCATATGTGCTACCGCACTCTCATTCTTAGTTCCACAAAAAGGTTCGTTCTCAACAATAGTTATGTAAGATAAATCAAGAGAGAAATCATAATCCTTATCATTAATGTTTATGGGAGAGGCAACAAACTTAGCATTAGCAGACACCTTGGGTTTTATAGTACGCCTCTCAAGGAGACTCTTAATAACACTCCTATCATGGGTGTTTTGACATTCTTTAATAAATTCATGGGTCATCTCTATATAACCGTCTTCAATATCATAGCTCTCTCGACTCAGGTGAACCGACAGGTGTAGTAGTGTCTTCATTAGGAGTTTCAGTATTTCCAGCTATAGTTCTAGCAATTGTAGCATCTAGGAAAGGACCTAATGAACCACTCTTATCAAGCACAGTAGAAGCAACATCATAAGTATCAGAAGTTTCAGATTCAGCAGTAGTAGCAGTGTGTGTAGCATGTGTATGTGGTGGTGTAAGGAGCTTACTCATAACAGATGGTGAATCAAGAGCAACAGAGGTGTTCAGAACCGTACCTCTTCTTGTAGTGTATGGTAAAATAGGGACCTTGCCATCATGAGACTTACCCATGATGGATGTATGGCAGCGAACAATAGTGATTCCAAGTGAACTTGATAAATAGAGTTATGCTCCCCGGCAACAGCGCCATAAAATAGTCTTGATGACCCACAAGTATAGGGGGTGTATCACAGTATTTTCGAGGGAAGTGAAACCCAATTTATTGATTCGACACAAGGGGAGCCAAAGAATATTTATAAGCCTTAATAACTGAGTTGTCAATTCAGCTGCACTTGGAAACAATCTTTCTCACAGCAGTTTATCAGTAGCAACAGTTTTGTAATAGCAATAGCAAAGTAACAACAGTAGTGAAACTAAAGACAGTAGTAACAATAGCAGTAAACAGTAGGATCAAAGCGTGGTAGGCATAGGGATGGATGGACGGGCGTTGCATGGACAAGACAATTCACGTGGCAATCAAGACATAGGGAAATTGCAGATAAATAAGATAAAGCATCCAAGTACTAGATAACCATAGGCGTGTGTTCCATATATAGTCATACGTGCTTGCACTGAGAACTTGCACAACATCTTTTGTCCTGCCAGCCCGTTTGTAGCGGGGCCTCAAGGGAACTACTGGCAATTAAGATGCTCCTTTTAATAGAGCACCGGAGCAAAGCATTAACACTCCATGAACACATGTGATCCTCACATCAAAACCATTCCCTCCGGTTATCCCGATTTCTGTCACTTCGGGGCCATTGGTTCCGGACAATAATGTGTGTATACAACATGCATATAAGACCATAAACAATACTATCATAATGAATCAATAACATGTTCAGATCTGAAATCATGGCACTCGGGCCCTAGTGACAAGCATTAAGCATAACAAGTTGCAACAAAGTCAAAAATCACTAATAAAATATACTAGGCACCATGCCCTAACAATTCGATGCCATTACATGAACGGTCTCATTCAATCCCTACCATCCCCATAGCCTACAGTGGGGGATTACTCACTCATAGATGGGGGAAACATGGATGGTCCATGGAGAAGCGATGGTGACGATTGTGGCAATGATCTCCTCCAATTGCCCGTCCTGGCAGGGTGCCAAAATGGAGTTTCTGGTGCTGATTTGCGGAATCTGGTGGTGGCAGCGAAGGAGAACTCTTTCTGGAAAAACGTCAAACCCCCTTAGTTTTTAGGTCAAGAGGCATCTTATAGGCGAAGAGGGAGGCCGAGGGGGTGACCGAGGCGGCCACACCACCCCCCAGGCGTGGCCTAGCCTGGCCCGCGCAGCCAGGTGGTGTGGGCCCTTCGTGGCCCTACTCCATCTCGTCTTCTGGCTCCGTGAGTCTTCTGGTGAAATATGATTTTTGGCATATTTTCCGTGATTTTTCCTGATAGTTGATTCTCTGCACTAAAACTAGACACCAAGATAGTTCTGCTAAAAACAGCATCAGTCCGTGTTAGTTGTATCCAAATCACACAAGTTTAGAGGAAAAACAATAGCAAAAGTGTTCGGGAAAGTAGATACGTTTTGGACGTATCAATTATCTTGAGAGGCTGTCAGTGGTTTAGCTGGTCCTTTAAGGGATCTTATCAGGGCATAACCGTCTCATAGAGTCTTCAGGTGCCTACCAGAGTTATAGTCGTTCCTGTAAGGGGCTTGACAGAGGTGGGGCATGTCCTAGAGGGTAGTGTCTTCATGCGGGGTCACGGAGAGGGGCAATGATTGGCTTTGACCACCTACTGGGCCCCACATCACGGAATTGTGGACGGGAAAGTACGCCGGGTTGTGCAACAAGGAGTTGATCTCTTATGGTTAAAGCAACGCACCTCTGTAAGAACTGTAACTTGTTACTCCATGTTTTGGGAAGGAGCTACGAACACAGCAGGAAAGGAACTCCATGAAGTTTTTGTTAACTTGTGAAGGCTGATGGGCATAGTTTTTGGATAATAAAATCAATCTTTGAAGAAATGTTTACTAAAACTGCATAGTACCAAGGACTTATAGTCTGAGGTGGTAGTTAGAGCATCAAACTTTCCACCTTGCATATAGTGAACTTGCTGGGTAACGCTGTTACTCACTCTTTCCTTTGAACCCCTTTCTAGACTTTGAGTGCCAGAAGGATGACCAGGTGTATGCTACAGAGGTCCAGAACGATGTCTACTATGAAGAGCCAGACTTGTCCGGTGGAATCGAAGGGGTGGACTACGGGATACACTCTGGAGGTGAAAACAATGAGTCCGAGTAGTTTTCATGCCAGAGTGTAGTTATCTAGATTGAGCCGAGCAGCACGAACCCTATAGAATAAGCCGTTGAGCTCACGTCTTTATTACCGTTGTGTCTTTCATTCTTCCGCGGAACTTATGAAATAAGTTATCTAGTTTGTAAGTTTGAATCACTTGAAGTCTTAAACTTCTAGTATTGTAATAATACTGAAGTGTGTATGTTTGTAATATGGACATGTAATGTTTCTGTTGTACCACTCTGAGGGATGTGATATTTACAGAATGTTGTTCTATGGATGTCATGTCAACGACTATAGTATACTACACATGCAATGGTATGCTAGGTCACTGCACCCCGCTCTGCCCGCTGATGACCCACAAGTATAGGGGGTGTATCGCAGTATTTTCGAGGGAAGTGAACCCAATTTATTGATTCGACACAAGGGGAGCCAAAGAATATTTATAAGCCTTAACAACTGAGTTGTCAATTCAGTTGCACCTGGAAACAATCTTGCTCACAACAATTTATTAGTAGCAACAGTTTTGTAGTAGGAATAGTAAAGTAACAACAGCAGTAAAGTAAAGACAGTAGTGACAATTGTAGTAAATAGTAGGATTCGAGTGCGGTAAGCATATGGATGGATGGGCGGGCGTTGCATGGACAAGACAATTCATATAGCAATCAGAACATAGGGCAATGGCAGATAAATAAGATAAAGCATCCAAGTACTAGATAATCATAGGCATGTGTTCCATATATAGTCATACGTGCTTGCAATGAGAACTTGCACAACATCTTTTGTCTTGCCAGCCTGTTTGCAGTGGGGCCTCAAGGGAACTACTGGCAATTAAGGTGCTCCTTTTATTAGAGCACCGGAGCAAAGAATTAACACTCCGTGAACACATGTGATCCTCACGTCAAAACCATTCCCTCCGGTTATCCCGATTTCTGTCACTTCGGGGCCATTGGTTCCGGACAACAACGTGTGTATACAACTTGCAGGTAAGACCATAAACAATACTATTATAATGAATCAATAACATGTTCAGATCTTAAATCATGGCACTCGGGCCCTAGTGACAATCATTAAGCATAACAAGTTGCAACAAAGTCAAAAATCACTAATAAAATATACTAGGCACCATGCCCTAACAATCCGATGCCATTACATTAATGATCTCATCCAATCCCTACCATCCCCATAGCCTACAACAGGGGATTACTCACTCATAGATGGGGGAAACATGGATGGTCGATGGAGAAGCGATGGTGATGATGATGGCGATGATCTCCTCCAATTCCCCGTCCCGGCAGGGTGCCAGAACGGAGTTTTTAGTGTTGTTTCGTGGAATCTGGTGGTGGCGGCGGAGCGGAACTCCTTCTGGAAAAACGTCGAACCCCCTGAGTTTTTAGGTCAGAAGACATCTTATAGGCGAAGAGGGAGACCAAGGGGGTGTCTGGGGCGGCCAGACCATCCCCTGGCACGGCCAGGCCCAGCCCCCACAGCCAGGTGGTGTGGCTGGGCCCCAGCCCCACTCCGTCTCATATTCTGGCTCCGGGAGTCTTCTGGTGAAATATGATTTTTGGCTTTTGTCCCGTCCAATTCCGAGAATATTCATTTTTTGACTTTCCTGGAACCAAAAACAGCAGAAAACAGGCAGCTGGCACTATGGCTCTTGTTAATACGTTAGTCCAAGAAATCATATGAAAAGTACTCCAAAGTGTGGACAAAACATAAGAAAGTAGATAAAACCAAGCATGGAACATCAAAAATTATATACATTTGCAGTGTATCAACATCCCCAAGCTTAACTCCTACTCGTCCTCAAGTAGGTACGTGATAAAAAGAAATAACAATTTTTGAGGTGACATGCACCATCATAAACTTGATCAAAGTATTTGCAAAACATTCAAAGCTGGGATCATAGTACTTCAATCATAACATGAAAGACAAAGTTCTAGCAATAAGACATAGCAACTATGTTGCAACATGAAAAGGCATAAACAAAAGATTCATGAATAACAATGCTTTGCAAGGTGTTTGTTTGTTTCACATAAAGAAACCATAGCATAGTGGCATTCAGCTTGTCCCTCATAGAGTAGAAAACATAAATGCATAGGACACCTTTAAAGTTCATAAGAGTGACTAGATACAAATAGTTTAAAACAAGCAATATCAAAGCTATGCATCAATCAACAAGTCTTGGGACAATGCACATAGAACTAAGAATGGCCACTATGCTCGCAAAGTAGGTGCATAAAGATAGAAGGTGGAGACTCAACATAAAAGTAAAAGAAAGGCCTTCAAAGAAGGAAGTAGAGACTCAAGTTTCATAAAGAGCTTCCAAAAATTATGGTACTTAATAGCTTTCAGCTCTCATTGCCCCTATCATAAGCATCTTGAAGTGATTAAGGTTAAAGTGAACAAACTATGGTGTACATGCTTAACGAAGTATAAGTTAGAAATCTCATGTCCCTTGACTACGTGGGCCGCTCCTCATGCTACTCAAGTTTAGTCACCGGTAAGTTCTTGTCATTGTAACTACATGTGTATCATAGAGAACCGCCAACGGTGGGGGATTACTCACTCATAGACGGGGGAAACATGGATGGTCGATGGAGAAGCGATGGTGATGATGATGGCGATGATCTCGTCCAATTCCCCGTCCCAGCAGGGTGCCAGAACGGAGTTTCTGGTGTTGTTTCATGGAATCTGGTGGTGGCGGCGGAGCGGAACTCCTTCTAGAAAATCGTCGAACACCCTAAATTTTAGGTCAGAAGACATCTTATAGGCGAAGAGGGAGACCGAGGGGGTATCTGGGGCGGTACGCCATACGCGAGCCACAAAATCACTCCCGCACGCGAGCTGCACCGCAATTGCTCTCTCCCAAATCCCTCCCACACGGCACCTCTTGCGCCACTGCCAGATCTCGCGTCTTTCGCGCTGCCGACACTGCCGCCAGATCCCAGTCGAGGAGGGATGCACTGCCGCCAGATCCCACCTCTCGCGATGCCTTGCCACCGCACCTCCCTGCACCGCGTGGGGACTCCCTCGCGCCGCCGCCAGTGGAGGTCAAGGACCACAAGGAGGGGAGCTCCGGCGACCAACTGCGCCACCGTTCAGGGTCGAGGACCACGGGAAGGGGGGCTCCAGCGACCGTCGCCACCTTGCAGACCACCTACCAACATCGCCGCCGCCTTGTAGACTGCCAGCGCCGTCGCTTGGCTGACCTCGACGGGTACCAGTCGGGTCCTTGTTTACCCGGCAGGTGGCAGGTCTGGTGGGGATCTATACCCGCCAATGGATTCGGGGCGGGTCACGGGTGCGTGGAAAATGGGGCAGGACGGGTATGGGGCTGGACCCGGACCTGAACCCGGTGGGTGACATCCCTAGACCCAATGACACGCTAACCGACGGACGCCGCCTACCCTCGCTAACCCCGTCACGCAATTGCCTCGTGGACCCGGCCCCACCACGAACCAACCGCGTCCCCACTCCCCGCATTGATCGCTATCCCCAACCCCACCTCCCTCTTGCTTCTTCCGTAGGCAGCCACCAGGAGCCCGCCGCCGCCGCGGATCGCCTTCCTTCCTCCTCGGCTTGCCCCGCCTCCTCTGGCCGCCTTTTGCACTGGCAACCCCAGCCCTGGCCGCCCTTCCCCCGCGCGAGGCCGTCTCACCACCTTGTCACTGCATCGCCGCCCCGCCGATGGGTGCTCCGCACGTCGCCACGGCAGGCCGTGTCCATGACCCCGCCGGTGCCCCCTCTATGGCCACCCCATCGAGCTCCATCGCCGCCGGACATCGCTATGGCTCGATCCCTTGCAGCACGTGCCCCGCATGCCGCTGCTCGGCTCCACTGCCACGGTCTCCTGCTCGTCGCCTCCCCTGCATCACCCTAGCCCCGTGCTCCGGTCCCCCATGTCATCGTCTATAGCACGCGTCGTCCTCCGTAACATCCAGGGAGGTTGCGTCCCTACCTCCATATGTAAGTGCGACCATGTCTCGATGTGGCCCAATAGTGCCTTTGCCATTGATGTCCTGGAGTCTATTGAAGTACAGATGAGCTGACACTTTGATGTTGATGCGACCGAGGTCATGAAAATGTGTCTGTGGCAGAAGATAGTAGCGTTGGCATTGTTGATAGGGGCGTTGGCGTTGTTGTGCGGCTTGAGTACCACTACTTCGACTACTTCCCTGACATGATCCAAGTTCAACACCGTCCAAAAGATGGACGATAGGAACCCCAACATGGAACCCGGAGGCGATGGCTCTGGATCGATAAGATCTCCCTCACAGAACACCAAGTGCTCCATCACGGACTTGGTGACCCGTAGATCCCCGTCACGAACGCCAAGATCTACTTCATGGATTAGATGGCTCGAAGATCTTCTTCTCGTACCGCAATGACCCTGATTTCGGACTCATAAGTCCATCAAGTTCTCCCACAGGAATCCGAAGACCAAACCTTGAAGCCCCGACCCCGAAGACCTATCCCGAGGACACGAAGACCGAACTCGAACACCCTCGGAATCCAAGATCGCCGAACCCTAATGTGTGACCCCTTCCGAAGCCCTATTTCAAAAATTGCTTTTCATATACTTGTTTCATATAAATTGTCCATGCTCGCATGCATATTCATTTGTTTGGGGGTATTTTTTCGACTCATCTAATAATTAAATGTGGTGACCATATGCGGGCTATTCTAGTCTTATCTTGCCTCCATTTGATTTTGTGTAGTGAACAGGTGCCATGGTTTGCCTTGTTAAGCCAACATTTAAATTGTGGGTACCTAAACAACATGAACCTATTAATTAATTATCGGGACCTTGATTCCGCTTAATATTGCCTAGTTGCATTGCATATTTGCCATCTCATACATCATAAATGCATTATGCCTGATCTTCTGCCATTGTATTAAATAGTGCATCTGGTGTTTCTTTTAGTTCTTTGCTTTTTCACGGATTAGGCCGATGAGTTGATGCAAGTGTCGACCCAATCTTTGGATGAACCTTCAGCAGTTGTTTCCTACGCGAGCATTCTTCCCCTTTTACCTATTTTACATCTATAGTCTTTAGTTCCTATTGTTGATCTATTGATATCCGTGTTGCGATGTTTTAGTTTCTGTACCATTTATATCCCTTGCAGCCACTATATTGCCTTGGACACCTCCTATTGCATGTTGTTTGGTAGACAGTTGGCCTTGCGAGTCGTAGTTGCTTGCTTAGGTGTTGGTTCGAGTCGTCGAGTTCCACCATTGTTGGAAGGTTGGCAGATGCTTAATGGTGGAGATGATCATGGTTTTAATTATAACTTGCTAATTAAAATGATGAAAGTGGATATAATTAATAAAGAGGCACCAGTGGGTAATAGTTGAGATTTGGTTGTTAACCGCCCACTTGTGTCCACCTAGGACCCAAGTTCTTGACACTTGTTCTGAGACTGAGCGCGCTAACCACATGTGGGGTGTCTAGGCGCCCCTTCGACTTATTACTCTGATTTCAAAGTACTGTACTGGGGGCCACAAACGTAACTAGTTTGACGTTTTCATGCCATGTTATGATATGTTTATTATCTGTTGCTCGATGAGTGTTTACTACTATACTGTTTAGGATGTTGGTCGTTATGTTAAGGATTATACCCATGGACTCTAATATCTTGGCCGATCTCACAACCTCTGGGTCCGTCTTCGGAGCTCGGCCGACTTTGTTACGGGTAGCTTATTGGGGTGGCCCCCATGTACTTGCTTTGGATCTGGGAAAGCGTCATGTCCAAAGCCCCGTCGACATACCGATGGGTGTATGTTAATTGATCTTGCAAAAAGGGTTGAAGTGCATGTGGAAACTTTGGTGCACCCCTGCAGAGTTAAATCTTTTCGAAAAGCCATGTCCGCGGTTATGTACGACTTGGAGCATAGTTTCTCGATCATAGACAACTATAACTAAAGTTTATTGTTATAAATTTGACTTATATCTTATATCACTAATAAGTTGGATAACCACCATGGAAAGAATGAATAAAATTGCCAAATGTGTGAGTTTCCTCGGAATGACTTCCTCGTTTGGTCTTGAGGGGGAAATACCAGGATGAGTATGTTTGTTGTTAGTATCAGGTTGGATCCACATAGGTCTTTCTTATCTCTCTTTGATAGTCGACAGTTGTATCGAGTCTCTATAGGTTACATAGTGCATGCTTCGTTGGTGCTTTAGTCCACCATACCTATGTAGGCGAGAGCCGCCGAATTCTAGACTCGACGTGTACTGGCCTCGGTACTGACCACTCTCTTTTCCTTTGCCCTTTGTCGGCACCCCTTTTATTTTAGCAGGTTTGAGATTGACGTCGTTAGCACGGTTACCCTTCCGACTTGGCCTGGGCAGGGTTATGGACAACATTGGTTATTCTTCAAGGCTATTAGCCCAATTTGCTTCTTATCCGTACTCGGATATTGTATAGTTTTTAAGGTGATATGGAACTTTGTACTGTATATATGTATTCTTGACTCTTTGAGTCGTTGTTGTATATATAGATGTTCTATGGGTTCCATCGTGAACTATTGTGTAATGATATTACTTCGTTCTCCACCCAAACGAAAGTGCCCGGTGGGCATCTTTGAATCGTTTTATGCGGGTTTGGCGGGAAGCGCTAAAATCTACATAGGGCCGATTTGAGGGTGTTACAAAGCATGAGTGATTAAATGGCAGCTTCAAAAGAATGTATACATAGAACTAACAACAGATGACCCAATTGATGTTGGAATTTGGTGAGTTTTGGGTTGTTGGCCCATTAGACAAATTCTAAAATTCTCTTTGGCCCATTTGTGCATGGCAGCATATGGCTGTGCTAGTGGTGTCAAAGTTTAGTCTCACATTGCTAGTTGAGTGAGAGTTACACCTCCTTATATACTAGGTTGTTCCACCACTCACTAAGGTGTGAGAAGAAGAGCAGCTCTCGCGCACTCCTCCTCCGACATTGGCCGCCTTGCCTTGCCACGCCTCGCCTTGTCACGATGGGCACGCGCACCGTGGGTTGCGGGAATCTCGCCGAGCCGAGCTTTATTTCTGCTAGTCGGGAAAATTAATCATGGATTAATTACGAGTCATTAACGAACACGTTAATTAGTCAGCTGTTTCCAGTCTTTATGGGACATGGGCTGTTACCGACTCGGACGTGGGCTAAGTCCAACGATCTCCCTGACCTGCGCTATATAAGCCTCCGCACTAAACCTAATCGGCACCGATTACCACATGCGTCTCCTTCCATACTATTGTGTCGCCGCCTTCGTCTTCCCCATTCCGGCTTGCGGCATGCACCGCAGATTGGGACAGTAGGCCTCAGGAACCCCGCCTCATGTGAACATGTACGGGTGAGGGACGGTCCGGTTTTTGGGGAGCGCTTCTGTGCGACTACTGACTTCCACACCGTCTTTCGACGACGAGTTCCTGGACGGCGACTTCTTTCCGGACATTACCGACCTCTTCGACAACCTCAACATGAGCGACAACGCTGCTGCTACCGTTGCGCCTACTGTTGCTGCTACCGTTGCGGCTACTGGTGTGATGACCCATAAGTATAGGGGGTGCATCGCAGTATTTTCGATAAGTAAGAGTGTCGAACCCAACGAGGAGCAGAAGGTGCTGGCTAGTGGTATGGATCAGGAATTCTCTGCAAATACTTAGCAAACGGATTTTTAGGGGTTTTTGATAAAGCAAGTAAACAAAGTACGAGTAAATAAAAGACAGTAGGAATAAATGCAGCAAGTGGCCCAATCCTTTATGCAGCAAAGCACAAGCCGGTTGCATTACTTAAGATGACCAAACGTTCTCGAGGACACATGGGAAGACTGTCAAGTGCTTTCGCTTCATTTAGTTGATTAATCTTCTTTAGCTTGCTAAGTGTTGTGTGGGTGAACCTATGCTAATGTACCGACCTTCCTAGGACTAATACATACTTGTGATTATACCCCTTGCAAACATCCGTAAGTACAAGTAATTAAGGTAGAAACCTAACCACAGCTTTAAACTCTAAGACCCTTACGTCCCTTGTGCAATGGTTTCCTAACGGGGGTTCAGGTTTCTGTCACTCCGGCAAACCCTACGATTAGTAGCCAAATACACAATGCATTCCCCTAGTCCCATATAGGTGAAGTGTCATGTAGAAGAAGTACACCACAACTTAAATATCAAACTTTTGAATCTTTCTCAACACAACTCCACTACTAACAACATGACTTCTCCCATGTCCTCAAGAACGAAACGAACTACTCACAAGACATCATATGGATCATGATCAAAGATGGAATAATGATGTATAACAATCAGAACATAAACAATAATTCAACGGTTCACTCAATAGCATCGACTACAAAGAGTAATCAACACCGGGAAAGTTCCCCTTATGAACTATGCAAGATTCAACTCAATTGTTACAGCAATATGGAGATGGTGATGAGGGTGCTGATGGTGATGATGATGATGATGATGATGATCCCAATGAAGTCCAGCTTGATGGTGGTGTTGATGGCAATGATCTCCCCTCTCCGGGAAGGAATTCCCCCGACAGAAATCTGTCTGCCGGAGAGATCTTTCTCTCTTGGTGTTTTCCGCCCCGCAGAGGGGGCAGCATCTTTCTGTGGTCGCTCCCCCCAGTCTTAGGGTTTCGGGAGGATGATATACACCATAGGGGAGAGCCTGGAGTGGGCCAGGGTGGCCACACCACCTGGTGGCACGGCCTAGGGCTGCCCGCGCCAGGGGGTGGTGTGGGCCCCCTGTGGCCCATCTCCAGCCCCCCTTCTGGCTTCCTTCGTCTTCTGGAAAAATAGGATTTTCCGTATATTTTCCTAGATTTTCTGATCTTCGCGAATTTTTCCTCCAAACAACACCTTTTCCATCAGAATCCTGACTGCAGCGGTCCATGCTCCAAAAGTCATCAACCATGCAAAAACAGAGGAAATAACATAAGTATCACCTCTCAATACGAAATATATCAATGAATAATAGTAAATTATGACATAGAATAGTGATGCAAAATGGACGTATCAACTCCCCCAAGCTTAGACTTCGCTTGTCCCCAAGCGAAACTAAGCTCAATAAACATGGCCTCAGGTTTATGGAGTGAAGAGTCGATAAAAGAATACGGATAAGAAGCATCACATTCATCAATACATAGATCATAATAGAAGACAACTCACTATTATATAACTCAACTTGTAATGAGTAAAGGAAACACAATAAAGATACATAAAGTGAATCATAATTGGTAATGGCAAATTTAGCTCTTGGTCGAAGGATAGTTGATAATTTGCTGGAGTTCACAAATAGCTGGTTTTCAATAATAGCTTTCAAAGCAGTAAACATCAAGATAAGAGCAATGTGCAAAACAAGGAACATAAGACATGATTGAATAAATCATCATATGAATGAATGAAACACAACAACTCAAAATACTTGCTGAGATAGAAGGGAATAGGTTTACTGACTCAACTACAAAGTAAAAGAAAGGCCTTTCAAAGAGGGAACCAGGGATTGCAAGTCCATAAAGAGCTCCAAAAAATTATGATACTTACTAGCTTTCAGATCTCATTGCCCCTATCATAGGCATCTTTAGGTGATTAAGGTTAAAGTGATCAAATGTGAGGATATGCATTGACAAGTTGTAAATTGAGAATCGCATGTCCCTTGAATACGAGGGCCTCTCCTCATGCTACTCAAGTTTAGTCACCGGTAAGTTCTTGTCATTGTAAGCATATGTGTATCATAGAGAACCGCCAACGGGGTACCCCTTGCCTGATGATACGGAAGAAACCCCATATCAAAATGACAAGGCAAGTAGAAAACAAGTATCTCAGCAATCTTCTTATTTACCATGAGAATATGGTGCTTTTTTCTCTCTTTCCTCTTTTCATAATCTCTCTTTTTTTCTATTTTTCTCAATCTCTATCTCTTTTTTTATAAGAAGAATGCTTCATAGATACTCGTTATGATTATGCTGCAGGTTTCCACCATGTCAGCATGGATTAGACCAGCGGCCCAGGCGTTTCTCTAACACACATGCATAACTCCATGGAGTTACAAGCTTCCCTTTCATTTCACACCGACGACATCCATAGACAAAAGAACATGATATCAACTTGGTACTAAGTACCAGTGCAATGTTGAAAGCATTCCCCATGACAGCATGGTTCTGCTAATTCACAACTTACAAAGCGCAAGCATATACACAACATAGGTGAGCACAATGGTTCAAGTTTATTAAATGCAAGAAAGTAAAGTGTGCCATCAAGTTCGTGAGAGCTTTAATCACTAATTTTCAAATAACAAGTTTAATTTGGGAGGTAGACAAAACAAGAATTTACTTGGATAGCAATAATGCTACTAGGTAGGTATGGTGGACACAAATGGCAAAGGTTTTTGTTTAAAGGAGTGGATGCACGAGAAGAATTCCCTCGCAGTACAGGTTTTTGGCTAACAAGGCTGGGTAGCAAGTATAAGAGTTGAAGGAAACAAACAAACATACAAGCGATAAAGACAAACATGCAATCTTCCTTGGAAGCACAAAAGATCTTAACTAGAGAATACTAGACTTATGAGCAAATCAAGAAAGAAAGATGATGAAATTATTTTTCTTTAGAGTACTTTTATCTTTTCATTCAACTCTCAAAAATAGTGTTGCTACTGACCGAGCCAGGTTTGCCAAAACCAACTAAATTAACTTGATGATCCCAAAGTGATACCAATACTAACAACAAGATGAATCATATAACCACGAATTGAAAACTAATATAAGCTATGAAAAAGAGTGAATGATAGAACTTCTCATTAATATTCCATAACGGCAACTCACACCAAGGGATACATATCTAACGAGAGAGGGGACACTTCCATAATGCAAACCATACTACATAATAACTTCTCTATTCATGATATGACTCTACTAAAAAGGTAAAAAGATAGAAGATAGTGATGTGATACCGCGACACTCCCCCAAGCTTGGAACAAACCAAGGGGATGCCAAACCTGATGACGAATTACTCCTTTGGTGGTGGTGGTATCCTCTCGATGAGCTCTCTGATCAGTTTCCCCAAGTCCTCAATCGAAGGTGAGATTATGAATCAGCTATGAGTTTTGCTCAATGCGGCTCATGATCATGTCAGGTTGAGAATTCCAGCTCTTGCTATTCTTTCCCCCACTCTTCCTCCTCGAAGTCTTCTTTTCCTGCATGGATAGAACGAGGCAAATCCCAATTGGAAGGTAATTTCCCCTTGGGCATATTATGGTATTGATGCTCATGGATAAGGGTATGGAAAGGATTCTTGGTGTGTGGAGGAAGTGACCGTGGAGCCAAACTGTGATGAGGGGCTTTCCCCCCAGTCAGCATCCGTGCAGTCCTTCTAACTCTGGCAGGTTTCGTCACCACTCCAATGCTTGCAATGGTAGTGTCGATGTGCGAATGTTGGCCTTGCTCCTCTTCACCTTCACTCTTGATCTCCTTCTACTTCCTGGGGTCTTGGAGGTCTTCCTCCATAGGCTCCTTCCATTTATCCTTGGCGGACACCATGGTGCTTCTAAACTCTCAAAGAGTATGTCCTGGCAGAAACAGATCGAAACAAAAACACAACGAAAACACGATATACGAACCTCGAAAGATCCGGGGGGTTATATATTACGGAGATTCACATCAAAAGGAAGGTACTGGGAGAAAACGAGTCGGAGGCGGAGTCTGGGGTGGACTCACCACCTGGTAGCGCGACCAGGGGTGGGCCCACGCCACAGGGTGGTGTGAGCCACCCTGGATCCGTTTCCGTCCCTTTTTTGCTTCGTAGCTTTCCTTCTTGACTAAAAACTGCAAAAATATAGTTGGATAGTATTTTCGCGGAACTTTTCTTACCAGAACTGTTACCTATTTGAAAACAGACTCTGTAGGTCTCTGAATTTGGTATCTAGTAGATTCTTCCGAAGTCATCACTTGAATATCATCGGTATCTTCATCTTCATACACTTATTACTTGAGTCATAAAACCCTTCTCTTCCTTATTACACCATTATCTCCACTTCCTGGAAATTTCTTTCACACAAAACTTCACACAGTTCTCATTAGCAACATTAGTATAAGTGAAGTGGTAAAACCTTTTGTTTCCAAATTCAACTGAAAACCATCAAAACATAAGCTACTGTAGCAACTCCTTCCGAAAACCCAAAAAGAATTCAAAAAGGAAATCGAATAAAGAAGCAAATGCAAGAGTGGCAAAATCTGTCAAAACAGACCAGCAGGTAAAGACCAATTTTTTATAAAATCTTCTGTTGCTCAAATCAAAAAGTGAAAAACTAAAGAAATTTAAATAACAACCTGCGTAAGAAGCACAAAAAATGACAGCTCAATCCTATATACATAGATCTCTCACGAATTTTTACGGTGAAGCACAAAAATCTGTTTCGGGACAGCAACTTCCCCAAATCTTACTTCTCTCTCATTAGAGGTTGATCTTGACACAAAAACCAAACAAAAGGATAAGTATAGGTTATTACCGAAGTAATCTCTTCCAAAACTCAAAGAAACAAAAACAAACTGAAAACAGAAAAAAATTGGGTTGTCTCCCAAAAAGTTCTTTCTTTATAGCCATTAAGATGGGCATGATAATTTTGAAGATGCTCACATAGGAATATGAATTGAGGTGAAAGAGAGCATTAAGAAGCAAAAAAACACACACATTTAAGTATAACCCACTTCCTATGCAAGGGAATTTTGTAAACAAACAAGTTGTTAAAACCAGAAGCTACTTGCATAAGAAGGCAAAAGAAGTGCAACATAAAAACTTTCGGCATAAAACGGGGAAACTTGATATTATTGAGATGCATAAGAACACTTTTCTCTCTTTCATAGTAACTTTCAGTATCATGCATAAACTTAACAATATAACTATCACAAGGACCATCGTAGCAATTATTACTTATTCTAACAGAAATCACAGGAATACTAGCTCTCATAACACTACTATGTGAAACAATATTAGAGGTATCCTTACAAAGGATAGTGTGTCCCTCTTTTTCATATTTAGTAACAACGTCTTTCACATTTGCTATTATAGGTTCATCAACCATTTGTTTATCAGGTTCAACATCTTTGATTATACTTTCCTAACCATACTAGCTATCATAGAATGTTCCTTAATCTTAACTGGGAAAGGCATTTTCTCAATATAAGGTTCAAGTAAAACATGATTAGCAGTATAAACTTCCGTATTTCTTGCAGGAACACTCTTAGCAACATCTTTATAAGGTTCATGGTACTTATTCCACTTCTTTTTAGGCACTTCAATGTAGGAAGCAAAAGCCTTAAAATAAGAAGCAATAGCTTGAGAGTCTAGACCATAAGCATTTTTTATATTTTGAAAGTCATCAGTTCCCATAAAAGATTCAATGCATTCATAATCATAATTTATACCTAACTTTCTACCTTTTTCATTCTCCCAATCTTCAGCATTGTCTTGAATACGGTCCAGAAGATCCCATTTAGCTTCTTCTTCCATACGAGTGAATGATCCAGCACAAGAAGCATCCAGTAAATCTTTATCATGTAGAGGGAGTCTTGCATAAAAGTTATTGATAATAATATTTTCGGGGAGCTCATGAATGGGACATTTGAGCATTAGTAACTTCAATCTCCCCCAAGCTTGAGATGTACTCTCTCCATCAAGAGGCCAAAAGTTGTATATTTGATTCCGATCTTTATGAATCTCACTAGGAGGATAAAACTTTGAATAAAAGAGAGGCACTATTTCCTCCCATTCCAGAGCTTGACCATTCTTCAGCAGCTTATACCATTCCTCAGCTCTTCCTTTCAGTGATAATGAGAATAACTTCTTCTTAACTTGATCTGTAGTAATACATGCACACTTGAACAACCCGCATAATTCGTGTATAAAGAGTAAATGATCACCGGGATGGACAGTTCCATCCCCAACATAGTAGTTATCCATAACACGATAAATAATTCTTGTAGGTATTTTGAAAGCATCATTCTCAGCAGGTGGTGGTTTATCTACTACCATAGCAGTGGTAGTAGCATTACCAAATAAGAAACTCAGTGAATTATCCATAACGAAAATAAATCAACTAGCAGTAGTAAACAATACTCACAGTAAAAGTCTCCTTTACCAGTTCCACTCCCTAATAGCGCTTCACTCCCCGGCAACGGCGCTAGAAAATAGTCTTGATGACCCACAAGTATCGGGGGTGTATTGCAGTATTTTCGATAAGTAAGAGTGTCGAACCCAACAAGGAGCAGAAGGTGCTGGCTAGTGGTATGGATCAGGAATTCTCTGCAATTACTTAGCAAACAGATTTTTAGGGGTTTTTGATAAAGCAAGTAAACAAAGTACGAGTAAATAAAAGACAGTAGGAATAAATGCAGCAAGTGGCCCAATCCTTTATGCAGCAAAGGACAAGCCGGTTGTATTACTTAAGATGACCAAACGTTCTCGAGGACACATGGGAAGACTGTCAAGTGCTTTCGCTTCATTTAGTTGATTAATCTTCTTTAGCTTGCTAAGTGTTGTGTGGGTGAACCTGTGCTAATGTACCGACCTTCCTAGGACTAATACATACTTGTGATTATACCCCTTGCAAACATCCGTAAGTACAAGAAAGTAATTAAGGTAGAAACCTAACCACAACTTTAAACTCTAAGACCCTTACGTCCCTTGTGCAATGGTTTCCTAACGGGGGTTCAGGTTTCTGTCACTCTGCAACCCCTACGATTAGTAGCCAAATACACAATGCATTCCCCTAGGCCCATATAGGTGAAGTGTCATGTAGTCGACGTTCACATGACACCACTAGAAGAAGTACACCACAACTTAAATATCCAACTATTGAATCTTTCTCAACACAACTCCACTACTAACAACATGACTTCTCCCATGTCCTCAAGAACAAAATGAACTACTCACAAGACATCATATGGATCATGATCAGAGATGGAATAATGATGTATAACAATCTGAACATAAACAATAATTCCACGGTTCACTCAATAGCATCAACTACAAAGAGTAATCAACACCGGGAAAGTTTCCCCTATGAACTATGCAAGATTCAACTCAATTGTTACAGCAATATGGAGATGGTGATGAGGGTGCTGATGGTGATGATGGTGGTGATGATGATGATTCCCGATGAAGTCCATCTTGATGGTGGTGTTGATGGCGACGATCTCCCCTCTTCGAGAAGGAATTCCCCCGGCAGAAATCTGTCTGCCGGAGAGATCTTTCTCTCTCGGTGTTTTCCGCCCCGCAGAGGCGACGGAATCTTTCTATGGTCGCTCCCTGAGTCTTAGGGTTTCAGGAGGATGATATACGCCAGAGGGGAGAGCCTGGAGTGGGCCAGGGCAACCACACCACCTGTTGGCACGGCCTAGGGCTGCCCGCACCAGGGGGTGGTGTGGGCCCCTTGTGGCCCATCTCCAGCCCCCCTTCTAGCTTCCTTCGTCTTCTGGAAAAATAGGATTTTCCTTATATTTTCCCGGATTTTCTGATCTTCGTGAATTTTGCCTCCAAACAGCACCTTTTCCATCAGAATCCTGACTACAGCGGTCCATGCTCCAAAAGTCATCAACCATGCAAAAACAGATGAAATAACATAACTATCACCTCTCAATATGAAATATATCAATGAATAATAGTAAATTATGACATAGAATACTGATGCAAAATGGACGTATCATGCTGCGGCTGCTCTACCGTAGTAATATTGAACTTTTCCTTTCAGATTATGCTAGAGTTCTTTATTTTAGCGATTGGTGTAGACGTGATAGGTTTATCTTATTTAGATGTAATTGTTCATCTACTCTATTAGTTTGCATGATCTATTTAATTGCTATATATAATCATGCTTTGTCGATTATTTATTCAGATTAAATCATATGGATTATTGCTTATATTTCCAACAATCCAAAAACCTAATTATAGGCAACTGAATTTCACTGGTGTAGCCGCGGCTACTAGGCCTCCTTCATTTGATGGTATGCACTATAAGAGATGGCGCGCGAGAGCAATTCTATATGGTTTAAAAACCTAAACTACTATAGAGCCACTCTTGGCAAACCTGAAGGAGATCTTTCTACTGAGCAGGAAGCGGCCTTTAAGAAAGCCGATACCATGTTTATGGCAGCTCTGTTCAGTATTCTTGGGGACAACATTGTTGACCCATACATGTCATTTGATAATGGCAAAGACGCGTGGGATGCGCTCGGGGCCAAGTTCGGGGTCTCGGACACTGGCACTGAGTTTTATGTCATGGAGCAATTCTATGACTACAAGATGGTTGATGAGCGCTCCGTCGTTGAGCAAGCTCATGAGATACAATCACTTGCCAAAGAACTCGAGCAGTTCAAGTTTACCTTACCATACAAGTTTGTGGCCGGAGGCCTTATCGCCAAGCTTCCTCCTATGTGGAGGAACTTTGCTACTTCTCTGAAATATAAGAGACAAGAATTTTCCGTTACGGATCTCATTAGGTCTCTTCATGTGGAAGAGAAGGCGAGAGCAAAGGACACATGTGCTCGAGTACTTGAGGGAGCTTCTAGTGCCAATTTGGTAAAGAAGAAAAACTTCCAATCCCAAAAGTTCAAGAACAAGAACAAATCTGATGGTAAAGGGAAGTTTGATGGCAAGAACAAGGCCACTCACTCAACCAACTTCAAGAGGAAAAGTGATAAGAAGAAAGGCTCTTGCCACTTCTATGGTGATCCTGATCATTGGGCTCCTAGCTACCCTAATCGCTTTGACAAGCGGCAACATGGGAACAATGGCAATACCGCTAATGTTGTTATTAGCGATAATGAGATGAAGGACGCCAGGTACGGTATTTTTGAAGGGAATATGCCCGAGAGGCAATAATAAAGTGGTTATTATCTTATTCCATATTTATGATAAATGTTTATTTTGCATGCTATAATTGTATTAATTTGGAAACGTTAATACATGTGTGTTTAATAAACAAAAGGAAAGTTCCTAGTTATGCCTCTCTTATAAACTAGCTCGTTGATTAACAACATGATCAAGGTTTCCTGATCATGGACATTGGATGTCGTTAATAATGAGGTCACAACATCATGTGATGAACACTCATCCGAAGTATAGCATTACGATCAGAGTCATTATGTTTATATTGCAATAACATCATACAAAGTAATCTTAGTCCTTAGACCATGATATCATGTTAATTGCTAACACCGGAAGAGTATCTTGATAACATCAAACGTCACACGTAACAAGGTGACTATAAAGGTGGGTTAAGTGCTACGAAGGTGTTATGTTGAGGCTCATGGATCAAGAGTGGGATTTGTCCATCCTGATGACAGATAGATATACTCTGGGCCCTCTCGGTGATATCACATTGAAATAGCTTGCAAGCAAGTGATGTGATCACTAGAATGTTATATCACGGGAACGAGAAAAGAGTGCATGTCGGTAACGAGATCAAACTAGGTATTTGGATGCCGATGATCAAATCTCAGACATCTAATATATCACAAGACAAAGGGATTTAGTTACGACGTTAAAGGTTCACACGATCACAAGAGTCATCGTTGAATATGTGGGAGTCGGTACGGATCTCCAAGTCCCGCTGCTGATTATTGATCGGAGAGGGGTCTCGATCATGTCTGCATTATTCGCGGACCGTAGGGTGACACACTTAAGGGATACTGACACCATTTGGAGCAAATATGTTTCAGATAAAGATTTAAGAAAGCGCTGGAATCATTTCGACGGAAACCAAAATTGTTTCGAGTGAAATTACAGAAACTGGTTCTGCATGTGATATTGAAATGTTGCAGGGGGTTTTATGTGAATGTTTGTTAATTAAAGTAATTAACAATATTCTGAATAAAATAAATAAAATAGTTTTATTTAATGAGAGCTTGCATTAAATTTGGTGGAAATTTAATGCATGTGAGTGAAGTGTGAGTGGAGGCATATTTATGTGAGTGGAGCATCCACCACATGAATGATGGAAGAGGTGGGGGCACCACCATGGCTGACACGCCATGGCCCTTGGTTTCTCCCCTCTCCCCTATAAAAGGCCCCCCTCTCCTCCTCACAACACACACCTCCTCATGACGGATCTCTCTCCCCCTCTAGTTATTCCCCATGGTCTCGGATTAGCGAGATACATGTTCCCGGTGGCTTTATCTGGAAAGGAGTTGCTCCTTCTGCTGCCTTGCTGGAGCGAGGTACGGAGGTTGTTGAGGTACCGGACGTGTGTGCGATCACGGATGCACCGCTGCTTTGCGGTGCTGGACTTGGTGGTGCTGGACTTGCTGGAGCTAGATCTGATGGACGTGCTGGAGCCGGACCTGCTGGACTTCATCATGATCTTAAGATCGGCAAGTGTGCGACTACATCATCCACGAGTTCCAACTCGTTAACAAAGCTTTGTTGTCTTCGAGGGTAAGTTCTCTATGGATGTATATCCACCTGTTGCTTGTATCTAGTAGATAGATCTTGGCGTATAGTTCCCATCGTAGGAAATTTTTTGTTTTCTATGTTGTGAACCCAACAGTGGTATCAGAGCCAGGTCTATGCGTAGGTTCTTTGCACGGCTAGTACACATATGTTTATATGTGGGCGATGATGATCATGTTATTGCTTCTTTCATGTATTTTGGATATTGGTGGCATAGTGGGATGAAGCGGCCCAGACCAACCTTACATGTTGTCGCACATGAGACCGGTTCCACGACTGACATGCAACTAGTTTTGGATAAGTGGTTGTGTAAAGACCCAAACCTGGCTTGGTTCAAATCCCTGTGATTACAGTGCTAGTCCCTGGATTGAATAGCTAGCACCCACAATTTAAGATGTAATATCAAGATGCAAAGGTCATATTACATCGCATGATCCAAAATGAATACTTATTACAAACTCATAGCCATAGGCTATCTTATTACAAAGCAGCAGAATACAAGTAAAGCATGGAGTCCTTCATCTTCATGTGCCACAGGCAAACATGTTGGGTGTAGACTCGTAATCCTATCATCGTTCCTCACTCATCAATAGAATAACCTGCAACATGATAGGTTGCAGCCACAAAGGGTCAATACTTTGAATGTATTGGCAGGTGTCACTAGTTTGTGAATATAAGTTGGACTATCACTACATGCATATTTGGCTAAGTAGATCTTAGGCTTAATTGCAGAAAGCAATATGGTTTTCTCCTATCTTTGCAAAATAGTTTTGATCTTTCAACAACTTTCTGAACTCCTTGGCAAACTCCAAGTGCTTCTACTCCCTTGTTGACATCATCAAGTTTTACTTTGAGAAATTGGAATGTCGAGATCTTCCATAGCTTCAGGCCTTAGTTGCTCAGAGTTGTCCGTAACCGGGGACACGGCTAAGTACTTTGAATTTGATCTTCTGCAGAAGTTGTACACTTTACCCACATGACACACTCTCGTCTTGACGCCACCAGTGGCCGCTGGATTTGTACACACCAAGATGGAGTACCGGCAGATCAAGAATGTGACAAAGTCTTTCCATAGAAGTCCTCCCAATACATAATGCCAGCACGTCTACCAGGCACCAATGCAAGGATATACTTCCAATACATAATTCAAGTTAACCTGAAGAGGTACCAATGCATGGGTCTTCCACTATGTAATTGACTAGGCCAGAGCCCATTTGGCATGTTGTTGGGGGAATACCCCCGGGTAGGGTCACGCCGGGGTATAAAGGCCGAGTTAGCCGAGGTTCGGAAAGGTCAAAGCAAATGCTGGACGAGTCACCTCAAGGCAGGCCGGATCACGGAGTAACCCGGACCAGGGACGTCCACCTTACTTGGTCTCAACCGACTTAAGCCGTATGTCGGTAAGATATATCTAACTTGTATGCAGGAACAGGTATGGCCGAATCAACTGTGCAGGATCCGGGTTATATATCAAGCTTGCAAGAGAAGGAAGGTATCTCGCTGGTCAACAGGTGGCTGCTGTACGCGGAACGTGAGCGAAGCGGACAGAGGCCGAACCACCGAGGCGTGGCCGACAAAGGTGACGAAGCCAATGTCGGGTGACGCAGGCGCTGCAGAGGCTCATGTAGCCTCTGCATGGCTGACGCGGGGGAAAAGTAACCCGGTCGGTTTACTATTTTGGGAGGAGGCATATTCCCTGGAATATGCCTCCACGTGTGCCCTAAGAGGAGACCTAGCCACCCCTATATAAGGAGGGCTAGGGCATCTGTAGAAGGGGTTGATTCTAGACTGGTTGATTTTTGGGAGATTGCTCTGAGAGCTAGCTAGTGGCGAGGGTAAGAGAGTTATTTCTTCCTCTTCTCCCCAATACAGCTCTCGGAGAATTTGTAATCTATGAAGGAGAATCAAATACAAAGCTTCTGTGTGTGGAATCACCACACTATCCCTCCCTGGATTCCCCTAGTGCATTTAGTCCCCACATTTAGCCTATACATGGCATCTGCCGTGACACCACCATGACAGTTGGCGCTGACCGTGGGGCTAGCGGCGCTAGCAGGGGTGAAGATCCAGACGGGAAACCTCATCGGCACCGGTGAACGCATCGTCTCCGGCCTCGTTAAGCGCTTTGGAGCGCTGGATTTCGTCAGCGACAACGCTGGCTGCTTGGGCACGCGTCCTCTTCCGCGCAACGGCCTCTTCGTCAAGCTCGGCGCGCACAAGGTCTACGTTGCTGTCGATGTGTCGTGCGTTCATCCGTGGCACGTCGTCGAAGGAGGCGAGCCATCCCTTAGCGTGGTTCATGGGGCGCGTATCACTCGCTCCCCGGACCGTGCAGAAGTGATGATGACTGCGCCAGCTGCAGGCGCGAGCAAAGATCTGGCACCAGATCCGGATGTAACACCTAAGGCACCGAGGAAAAGTAGAGGTCCTCCACTAGAGAGGCCTGAGAATGTACTGCAGCAGGCGATGGATAGCTTGGCCAATCCAGTAGCAGTAGCAGTAGATCCGGCTCAGGCATAGGCCGAGCTAGAGGAAACTAGGCGAAAAATACTAGAGGGTGCGAAAAAGATAGCCGTGGCTCAGCAGTCGTTGAACATGACACTACGTGAGTACGCAAAGGCAAATAAAGTAGATGCTGTAAAAGTAAAGGGGAGAAATCTCATGAGTGAAATGAACAGAGAGGGTGATACTAGGATCGAGAAATCAGAGAACTGTCTGTCCGTGGGGCTGCCGAAATACAGTACCCCGGCAAAGAACCTCAGGGCAGCAGATGTAGCTGGATCCGAGTTAGAAGGTCTGACGGGTGAAGCCCGCCAAAGACAGCAATATAGGGTTAACGAGTTGGTTCGGATCGCGAACAGGCAGAAAGAGGAATTGCTCAGGGCTAACCTGGAGAGAGTTGGGGCCTCCAAGATCGTTCATTCGGCGGTGGGTAACCCGGAAAAATCCGCTGGAGCCGCATCGTCTCCTCATGGTGGTCCTAGGAGAGAAGAGGTAGTAACTTCGGCCAGGAGGAATAAACAGATAGTCCCATATGACCCGGCAAGGGCAGGGAAAGGAAAAGAAGTGCAAAGAAATGAGGATCGAAGGAGTGTGAGCCTAGGTAAAGCGGGCCGAGGTAACCGCGACCAAGGCAATTCCGGTCAAAGGAATGCTGTAAACGGCAATGCCGGACAGCGTAATGCGGAAGGTGCAGGTCAACCGCAGCAGTGGAATATCCAACGGCAAGAACGCAGTGCTGGCCAAGGTATGCAACAAAGGGTAGCTCCATCGGAGCAAGATAGATACAATGATGGTAATTCGGAGATGGTGAATGCTGGCAATCCCAGGTCGGACTATCATGTGATAGGATCAAGGTTGGGAAGCAGAGACTTAATGCCTGATGACACCAGGTTAAAACTGAATCGGTTGTATACGTCGGAGCAAATTGAGTGTCAAGGTCCTCCGGGTCCAGCATGTTTTGGGCCCCGGATCATGAAGGACCTCCGGTAACTAACTTCCAGTTACCTAGAGGCACAAAGACATATGACGACAGCACTAAGTCGGAGGATTGGTTGATTAACTATGCTACTGCTGTAAAAATTGCCACAGGCAACTTGAGGTGGGCTGTGAGATATGTACCCCAGATGTTGGATGGGCCAGCAAGGGTATGGCTAAACAACTTGCCACCCGGAAGTATTAACTGCTGGATCAATTTCGAGGAGATGTTCATTAGCAATTTCTCAAGTACGTATCAGAGGCCCAACAGGCCACAAACCCTAGCAATGTGCAGGCAGAGACCGAATGAGACAGACCGGGAGTTCTTAACCCGTTGGTGCAATGTGCGGAACTCGTGTGAGGGCGTGATTGAATCACATGTCATAGCTTGGTTTGCGCAAGGATGCAGATATGCAAGCATGCTATGGCAAAGGTTGCAAATATATATGCCAACTACGTTGGCAGAAACAATCCGGATTGCTGATTCATATGCTTTGGGTCATCCGACGCAACCTAAGCTCACCTCGAACGAGTCAGGGAAGGAGTACTATCAGAGAGATGGAGCCAGGTCATCCCGGAGGTATGAATATCGAGGTAAAAAAAGAGATGATAGACCGGATTACCGGTACAGTTCGCAACAAGTTGCATCTATGAATCAAGATCAACCCGGAGTAGGAGGCAGTCAACGTCAGAAAACTGGAGGACAGCAATGGACGCCAAGAAATGATGGGAAGACAACTTGGACGCCAGAGCAGAAAAAACAGTGGCAAGAGAAGAAGGACCGTCCGAGGTATATCTACGAAGCAATGCTGGATCAGCCGTGTAAATTTCACACGCCTAATCCAAGTAACCTGGCGGGTCACACAACTAGGCAGTGTGAGTGGATGTGAAAGGTAGAGCAAAGTGGTTCGGGGAATGCTCAGGCACCTCGGAATGATCAACCTCGGCAGGAGTAACCCCGGCAACAATTGCTCTCCGGAGCAAACACGCAACAGTTAATGTTGCCTCCCCTCCGCCGAGGTATGACAACCATGAGAGAAGCGATGCAGTGTATCAGGTGGAAAACCAAAACCAGCAGGATCAGAGGTACCCCGGAAACGAGGGGAGAAATGAGTACAGAGAACACCATCAGAGTTACTGTGTGTTCACTATGGAAGAGACAGACAGGAAGAGCTTGCAGCGCCGACATATGGAAGTGAATGCGGTAATGCCAGCTGTGACGAGGTACACGCCTTGGTCGGACCAGGAAATCACCTGGAGCATCAAGGATCATCCCAAGCTTATGCCAAGTCCTGGTTCGTATGCACTGGTGTTGGACCCAACGTTCATTGGGCCTAACATCAATGTGAGATTCTCCAAGGTACTGATTGACAATGGTAGCAACATTAATATCATGTATGCGGATACGATGCGCAAATTGGGCATCTCGGAAAACATGCTCCAACCTACAAGGACAACTTTCCATGGCATTGTACCAGGCATTTCTTGTGAGCCCATAGGCAAGGTCCGGGTTGACGTTTTGTTCGACACCAGAGATAACTGCCCAACTGAGAATTTGGAGTTTGAGGTGGTGAACTTAGAAAGTGCGTATCACGCAAAACTCGGAAGACCGGCACTAAACAAGTTCATGGCAAGCTGCCACATCAGTTATCTGAAGATGAAGTTACCTGGGCCAAATGGTGTGATCACTATAGCCGGAGATTTCTGACGTTCCATTGAGTGTGCGCCAGCCGGGTCAAACCTAGCCGAGTCACTCGTGATTGCACAAGAAAAGAGAAATATCCAAGAGGTGGCGGCATTAGCTCAGTCCGCACAGCAGTACATGCTGGCATTGAGTAACCCACATGGAAGCGTCTCATTCCAAGCGACAAAAGATACCAAGAAGGTGCCTGTTGATGATATGTTCCCTGAGCGTACCGTAACAATTGGTGTCGGGTTAAATGACAAATAGGAAAGCGAGCTCGTCAACTTCCTCCATGAGAATCGGGATATTTTTGCTTGGTCCACACAAGACTTGCAAGGTGTTCCGAGGGAGTTGGCCGAGCACTCTTTGAATGTGAGACCCGGAGCTAAGCCGGTGAAGCAACCTCTCCGCCGCTTCACCGAAGACGGGAGAAAAGTCATAGGAGATGAGATAGCTCGGTTGTTGGCTGCATGATTTATCATGGAAGTTCTCTACCCGGATTGGCTATCTAATCCGGTGCTGGTGGAGAAGAAGAAAGATGATCCGAACGTGGCAGTGGTGTGGCGTATGTGTATCGATTACACGAACCTGAATAAGGCGTGTCCGAAAGATCCATTCCCACTGCCGAGGATAGACCAAGTCATAGATTCTACTGCTGGGTGTGAGTTGTTGCCATTCATTGATGCATATTTTGGTTTCCACCAGATACCCCTGAACCCGAGCGATCAAATAAAGACTGTGTTTATCACCTCGTATGGGGCTTATTGCTATCGCACTATGCCTTTTGGTTTACGTAATGCAGGGCAACGTACCAGAGATGTATGCAAAAATGTTTGCATGACCAAATTGGTCAAAATGTGCAGGTGTATGTGGATGATGTTGTGATAAAGACCAAGGAAAGCAAAACGCTCCTTGACGATATCAGGCAGACGTTCACGGACCTAAGAAGGTTCCGGATGAAGCTTAACCCGGAGAAATGTACCTTCGGTGTCCCGGCTAGAAAATTACTCGGATTCCTCATCTCTAGCCGAGGTATCGAGGTCAATCCAACTAAGATCCGGGCCATAGAATGAATGGAGCTTCCAAAGTGTCTTAACGATGTCCAGAAGTTCACTGGTTGCCTGGCGTCGTTGAGTCGGTTTGTATGTCGGTTGGGAGAAAAGGCACTGCCTCTCTATCAACTCATGAAAAAGTCAGGTAAGTTCATTTGGACGCCGCAAGCCAGTGAAGCCTTTGCTCACTTAAAGAAAATGTTAGCCACTACACCAGTGTTAGCCTCTCCACTATCAAAGGAGCCAATGTTGCTCTATATAGCCACAACCAACCGAGTTGTAAGTGCAGTAATTGTGGTAGAGCGCGACGAAGAGGGTAAGTTGGTGCAAATGCCATTATATTATCTGAGCGAGGTATTATCAGCCTCAAAGAAAAATTATCCGCACTATCAGAAAGTAGCGTATGGTGTGTACATGGCAGCTAAGAAGCTGAAACACTATTTCGAGGAACACCCAATCAAGGTAATATGTGAAGCTCCCATATCCGAGATAATGAGCAACAAGGATGCGAGTGGCAGGATTGCAAAATGGGCAATTGAGCTAGCACCTTATGCTCCACAATATGACAGAAGAGAAGCAATTAAATCTCAAGCTGGGGTGGACTTTTTTGTGGATTGGGCTGAGGTGCAATACGAGCCACCATTGCCAGATCCGAACTACTGGAGAATGCACTTTGATGGATCCAAAACAAAAACCGGGTTAGGTGCCAGAGTTGTGCTAACCTCGCCAAAGAAGGACCAGCTGAAATATGTCCTGCAGATCCACTTCACTGCATCAAACAATGTTGCAGAATACGAAGCACTTATACATGGGCTCAAAGTGGCAAAGGAGGTTGGTATACGTCAGATCCAATGCTTCGGTGACTCGGATCTCGTAGTCCAGCAGGCCTCTGGGCAATGGGATGCTTTGGACGCAAACATGGTGTTATACAGATTTCATGTGCAGAAAATGTCTGGTTACTTTCAGGGATGTGAACTTCACCATATACCTCTGGTGGAGAATGAGGTTGCCGACGTACTGTCGAAGCTCGGTTCAACCCGACAAACAATTCCACCAGGCGTAGCATTGGAGCACCTCAAGAAACCATCCATCAGGCCATCCCCGGAGTCCGACTCAATTTTTATCCCGGAATTAGAGGCTGTGCCCATGGACATTGATGAAGGAGGTGGTTCGCGAAACCCGAGGACTGCCTTGGCAAACCCGGGGACTGCACAGCATGATCCGGTAGAAGTTATGCCGGTGGATCTGATGGAAATTGATGAGGAAATATTCCCAGTGAGAGTTGTACCAGCTTGGGCATTGCCAATATTCCAATTCCTGAAAGATGGAACCTTACCCACTGAGGAGGTACTTTCCAGGAAAACTCAGAGGAGAGTGAAAGCATACGCGATCATCAATTTCGAGTTATACAAAAGGAGTGTGACTAATGTCCTCCAGCGATGTGTTGACCCAGAGGAAGGACTTGAAATCCTCCGAGATATACATCAAGGGTAATGTGGGCATCACGCCTCATCCAGAGGTTTGGTAGCAAAAGCTTTCCGCCATGGGTTTTACTGGCCAAGTGCCTTAGAACAAGCGGAAGATCTGGTGAGAAAATGCAATGGCTGTCAGATATATGCGACAAAAACACATATGCCAATGTCGGAGCTCAAGACCATACCAATTACATGGCCATTTGATGTATGGTGCTTGGATATGGTTGGCCCGTTTAAACCAGCAAAGGGAAATATGACTCACATTTTGGTCATGGTGGACAAGTTTACAAAGTGGATTGAAGTGAAGCCAATAAGAAAATGTGATGGAGGTACGGCCGTAACATTTCTCAAAGATATCATCTTGAGATACGGTTATCCTCACAGTATCATAACAGATAATGGCACAAACTTTGCTGAAGGAGCATTTGCACGTTTCTGCCAAGATAAGAAGATCCGGCTGGACGTTGCCTCGGTAGCCCACCCTGCATCAAACGGACAAGTGGAAAGATCCAACGGATTAGTATTATCCGTGATAAAACCCCGGCTCATTGAGCCGCTGCAAAGATCAGCGGGGTGCCAGATAGCAGAACTACCAGCGGTACTGTGGAATTTAAGAACAACTCCGAATCGATCAACAGGCTATACGCCATTCTTTCTGGTATATGGAGCAGAAGCTGTATTACCAACTGACATAGAGCATGATTCGCCTAGGGTCACCCAATACACAGAAGCCGAAGTGCAAGAAGCCCGGCAAAATGATGTTGATCTACTGGAGAAAGCGAGAGAATTGGCATTGTCCAGATCCGCCATATATCAACAAAATCTCCGACGCTATCATAGCCGGAAAGTAAGCCCCCGAGTTTTTTGGGAAGGCGATCTGGTACTCCGGTTGGTACAACGTACTGCTGGCATGCACAAGTTATCCCCCCCATGGGAAGGGCCATTCATTGTGAGCAAAGCATTGCACAATGATTCTTATTATCTTATCGATGCAAAGCCACAGGAAAATAACAATGCGGACAGGTCCGGCGAGGAATCTAAGCGTCCATGGAATGTAGCACTACTTCGTCCTTTCTACACTTAGCAGAGAAGTGTATGTATCCGAGTTCCTCATATATCGGTATGTATGCCGGTAATGAGCCTATCAATGAAATCTTGGCACCTCGAGCAGTAACTCGGGGACTGCCTTAGTAATTTTAGTTGTCTTCTGCGTTTATTATTTTTACGTCGGATGGCGTAAGTCGCTTCTGCTTAGGTCGGATTAGTAATGTGTGAGCACCAAGAACCTAACTCTTCGACTTGCTACTGTCCAACAAGATTTGGCTTCATGGCAAGCAAGAGAACAAGTTTGGAATTGTGTAGCACATGAAAAATGACTAAGGGAAAAAACTTAATCGAGCCGACGTTTGTTTTTCGAACTAACCATGTGTGTACTTTAAATTTATCATGCTGAATTATTTTGAGCTAATCCCAAAGTTTCCAAGTATTGTTAAGCCATTTTTTGAAGCTCGGACTCGTAAGTCATAAGACCGAAACAAGGTAGACGCGAGCCGAGCCAAAAGATTGGAAGAACGAGAAAATGAAACTCGGGGACTACGCCCAAGTCAATCCAGCATAAAAACTTACTAGAAAAATATTACTTGTGCACTTGATACAACTGCACCCGGCATACCGGGGATCTGATAAACTTTAAAGTTTTTCGCTCAAGGACCAGCAGGAGGAGGAAGTTCGGCGTCGTCTTTGTTATCTTCGACGTCCGAGGCATCGTCCTCTTCGTCTTCATCCGAACCATCTTCTGCGTTTTCAGCATTTTCGGCATCAGCGGCACCAAGGAAGCTCGGACCCTCGTTCCATTCATGAATGGGGGCATATTCGATGAGGCTGTGGGCACAGGCCTTGCATAGAGAAATCCACTTCGGGTCGCTGGACCATTTGGATCCGGTGCGCATGCACGCTAGGAGGTTGAGGTCGATCTTCTCGTACCACGTAAGCACGTAGTGGAGAACGGTCTCAGCTCCGGCACGGCCAGCGGATTCCCTCCAAAGGTCGAGTTGGGTCTCGCATTCCATCAATTTGTTGACGAGAACTGCGGTCCCCTCCGGAGTATCTTCCTCAGGCCAAAAGGCATTGAAGATCCGAACTGCCACGTCAAGGATATCTTTGCCATAGTTCTTCACGATTTCCACGCGAGAAGACAAGTTAACCAACAGGTCCTCCATGTCATAGGGAATTTCTTCAGTGTCAGGAGCAATGGGGGTACCCCTCTCTCGGTGGAACTTAGCAACAGCGGTGCTCGCAATGGCGTTGCCCTCTAGAAATTTACCTGGAAACAAGACAGGAGAAACAAGTAAGGAAAAGACATGAGAGGCAACCCGGAGAAGTATGTCGGACGAAGGAAAATAACTTACGGGAAATATGGCTGTGGATCCGGGTTAACTCCTTGGTACAGTCATCGCGCCTTTTGCGAAGCTGCACAAGTTCAGTGTTCGCCGACTCGAGTTTGACGTCGGCCTCCTGGTGAAGCTCTTGGTCCTTGGAAATCTGGAGGGTGAGGTGCTCCAGCTCTTCAGTATAGTCCTGGCCAGCTTTTTGAAGTTCGGCTTGGTGTTGCGCCTTTAGCTTCTTCATATCTGCCTTGAGCTTGGCAATCTCATCATCTTTGGCTCGGAGGAGGGCAAGCTCGTCGTCTTTCTTCTTAAGTTCGGCCTGATGCTGCCCAGCTTGTTCGAGAAAATGCAGCATCATATCAGGCATGGGCACACTATCTTCAAGAGATGCTGAAATAGTTTGTTGACCCGGTAGAGCCGAGGTATGAATGTTTGCCGAGCCACGGGGAAAAAGAGATAGAAAGCATAGCAAAGTTGAGCAAAAATAACTTACCCTTGATCTGGTCCAAATTCTTCCTCATGAGGATATTCTCAGCCTCCACCCCAGCTGCGGAAACCAAATGATGGGTTAGCTCGGCAGAAAAAGACGAAGAAAAACAGGAAAATGCCAAGGAACTTACCCCTTTTCTCGTATTCAGTGAGAAGTGCATTATGCTTTGCGCGCAGAATCTTGTGAGTGTCCAGCAGATGCTGAAACTCAGCGCTCCAGCGGTTGGTGGTCACCTAAAAGGAGTACAAAAAGGTAGCTTAGTCTTGTGCATATTCGAAGTGTACAAAATCTGGGCCAAGCGGAACTTAACCCGGCTCTAGGTGTGTGCATATTCGAAGTGTACAAAGATCCGGGCCAAGTGGAACATAACCCGGCTCTAGGTGTGTGCATATTCAAAGTGTACAAAATCCGGGCCAAGTGGAACTTAACTCGGCTCTAGGTGTGTGCATATTCGAAGTGTACATAATCCGGGCCAAGTGGAACTTAACCCGGCTCTAGGTGTGTGCATATTCGAAGTGTACAAAGATCCGGGCCAAGTGGAACTTAACCCGGCTCTAGGTGTGTGCATATTCGAAGTGTACAAAGATCCAGGCCAAGTGGAACTTAACCCGGCTCTAGGTGTGTGCATATTCGAAGTGTACAAAATCCGGGCCATGTGGAACTTAACCCGGCTCTAGGTGTGTGCATATTCAAAGTTATCAAGGAGCTACGTTAGTTTTCTAAGGAGCATCCGGCCGAGTAACAAGTTACTCCCCCGGAGGCTCGGGGACTAATGGTTATATCGCTAATATCAACAACATCTTAAGGAACAGACGAAGTAACGTACCTCCATCATCCGACCCGCGAGGTTAATTGCCTTGGCGGCAGTATTCATCTGTGCAGAAAATTCGGCGAGACCGAACTTCACCGGGAGGTCGTCGTTGTGGACGAACTCCGTGTTGTTCCAGTTATTTACGAATTTAATCAAGGTCGGAGGGTATCGTTCGCCGCTGGGCATGTGGGGCGCTACCAAACCCTTGGCATGCGCTTCCCTCCTCTCAACCTGAGTGAGGGCCGGGCTGGTGTGCAAAACAAGTTGTTGCGCATCAGCTGGCTCGGTAGGGGCACCCTTCGGTGGCGGAGTCTTCTTCAGGAGCATGGACGTGAGCGTGCGCTATCCAGCCTCGATGGACGCTGCCCTAGTGGCGTCAGAGTCTTTTTGCCCTTAGGCTGCTGCTAAGAAGTGGAGGTTGTTGCAGCAGATTTACCCTTGGGAGCGACCTTGGTGCTTTCTCGCCGAGACTGAGAAGACTCGGACGAGGCGGAGGGGCTTGGTGCTGCTGCTGTTGCTTTTGCTGCTGGTGCCGGAGTTGGTGCTAATACTGGTGCTGATACTGGTGCTGGTTGCTTCTTCGGTGGAGGTACTGAGGGAACCTCGGCGGTAGCTGGTTGCGGCGAAGCCGAAGTAGTGGTGGCCGTTGTCTCGGCAGAGCCGGTCTCCCCGCTCCAAGGTTGCCCTCTTCTTGACGAGGTGGGCTGGAACCCGGAGCAGCCGCTGAACCCTCTGGGATTGGGCTCATTGGCGTGAATCCTCGCTGCGAGGGGGAGAAGGGCTATGTCGAAGTGGGGAGGCAATGCCGGATCCACTTTGTGGGACCTCCACCGCGGCCCTGCCAAATCAAACATTGTTGAATAAGAAGATGTAATAAAAGAAGGACAAGTAAATAGTAAAGGGAGAAGAGGCTTACTCATCCGACGTCAAGGGCTCCTTGGGCTTCCGAGCCCTTCGAGCTGTGGCCTTGGTTGCAGGCTTGGTGGCAGTTTTGTCTCCAGACTTCTTTTGCCTTTTGGCGGGCTGAGAAGGTCTGGAGGAAGAGGTTGATCCGGCTCCCCTTTTCTTCTTCGGTGCAACCGGGACAGGATCACCCACGGCAAGGGGAGGATCTTCATGGATCTACCCACCGGGGTTAGCTGATGCCGAAAAAGCATAAAAAGGGGGACAGCGTCAAATGCTTCCATCACCTCAACATCCGAATCATCCTCATCGTCGGGCCAATCTCTAATAGAAGAGAGTTTACCGGTGGGTCGCTTGGTCGCGTCCAACATCGGAAGGAACATCTCCTGATCAGGTTCTTCATCGTCCGAGGTGTCCCGGTCAGGCGCCCATTTGAGGGTAGGGTCGGTGCCATCCTCGATGGTTTGCTGAAGAAACATCTAAGGAAAAGGAAAGGAAACAGGATTAAAATCTACAACAAAAAGACCGACATATGATTCAATTCGGAATAGAGTTTGGGGTGCGAGACTTACCGAAGGAGGAAGCCTATCCTGGCAAAAGTGTTCAATCCCCCACGTCCACTCAGAGGAGAAGTCCTTGTGGGTGGTGAACAGGGCCTTGACCCGGCGGTAGATCTATGTATTGCTTAACTCGAAAGACGAGATCCGGTTGGGGTCATGGCCCCAGCTCATGTGGCACACTTTATGTGTGCATTTCTGGAGGGGGAGATCCGGTTGCGGACGAATGTGATCATGGCGTCCTCATTGCGCAATCCGAGGTCCTTCAGCTCCTTGAACCTCTTGTTAACTTGGTTGGCCAACACTGTGAGCTTCTTGGGGATAACGTCCGACAACTCCGGGTTAGGAGGACCCGGAGTATAGGGGCGCAGCCGGATCAGATCTTCGGTGGTGCTGTTCTGGACATAGAAGAAGGTCCGGGCCCATCCCCTACAGGAGTCTAGCCTAGTAACTCGGGGGAAGACGGATAGCCTCCGGGGAGAAATTGACACAGCACCGAACTGCGTGAGTTGTTTGTCCTCCGGATCTAGTTCTACATTCGTAATTACATTCTAGCGGAGGCCAAAGAACCAGATCCAAAGCTCCTTTGTGGGCCATAATCCGGCATAGCCCTCGATGGTGGAGGCGAAGGCGGAGAGAGATGTGATGGCGTTGGCTGGAAGGTGATGCGGCTGGAGCTCGTATGTGTTCAACCAGTCGTGGAAAAATCGCTAACTGGCAAACCGAACCCCCTCTAGAAGTGTGATAGGAACACAACGTACTCACCCGGATTGGGTGAGGGGGCAAGCTCGGAGGAGGCGAGGCGCGCGGCGACGACCTCCGGGATGCGCCTGGTCCGGTAGAGCCAGTCCAGGTCATCCTGGTAGACCAAGGAGCCTGCCCACGCGCCGCGGTCGGCGCTCGCAGCATCTTCCTCCATCTCTTGCTCGGCGACGGCGAGCTCCTCCTCGGTCATCTCGAGGTCACTGCTCTCACTGGTGCTAGCGGCGGTGGGTGGCAGCGGCCTGGATTGACGGGGACCCGTGGCGGAGGAGATGCGCAGAGGCGACGGCGACGCAGGTGCGCGCGGAAGCAGAGCGGCAGCGGCGCAGCTACTCAAACACGGTGGCAGCAGCGCTGTCACGGGGAAAGATGAGGAAGAAGAAGGGGCAGAGGGGTGCGGAAATGAGGAACGGCCCCAAGGGGCGCGCCCCTCCCCTATTTAACCGCTCCCTCAGGGGAATAGTGGGATCGCGTTTGTGGGCGGGCCACACCGTGTGGTCATGTACATTCCGGATTGACCAATCATCATCGAGCCACACGGAAGGCCACAAAGCGCAGCAGATCCCATGACGTGACGTTATGATGCAGTTAACAAGGAGGCAGGCACGATGTGACGTGCGCTACAGTGATAACTGACAATTACTACGCAGTTACTGTGGCTGGCCCTTAAAATGAGGCGATGTGATGATTAGCCTCCACATGGGGAAGCGTACGAGAGAAGGAACAAAAACCCGGATGAGTATGTGGTAACCCGGCCAGCAAGTAAAAAGTTGGAATGTGCCAAGGGAAAGTAAATCCGTAGAATCTGAGATAAGAGGTAACCCGGAAAAGGAACACAGAGCTCAGTGAAATTGAACCTGATGTGGCCTTAGCGGCTAAGGCAGCTAAAACCGCACCAGCTTCGGGGACTAATGTTGGGGGGATACCCCCGGGTAGGGTCACGCCGGGCTATAAAGGCCGAGTTAGCCGAGGTTCGGCAAGGTCAAAGCAAATTCTGGCCGAGTCACCTCAAGGCAGGTCGGATCACGGAGTAACTCGGACCAGGGATGTCCACCTTACTTGGTCTCAACCGACTTAAGTTGTATGTTGGTAAGATATATCTAACTTGTATGCAGGAACAGGTATGGCCGGATCAACTGTGCAGGATCCGGGTTATATCAAGCTTGCAAGAGGAGGAAGGTATCTCGCTGGTCAAAAGGTGGTTGATTTACGCGAAACGGGAGCGAAGCGGACAGAGGCCGGACCACCGAGGCGTGGCCGACAAAGGTGACAAAGCCAATGTCGGGTGACGCAGGCGCCGCAGAGGCTCACGTAGCCTCTGCTTGGGTGACGGGGGAAAAGTAACCCAGTCGGGTTACTATTTTGGGAGGAGGCATATTCCCTGGAATATGCCTCCACATGTGCCCTAAGAGGAGACCTAGCCACCCCTATATAAGGAGGGCTAGGGCATATGTAGAAGGGGTAGATTCTAGACTGGTTGATTTCTGGGAGATTGCTTTGAGGGCTAGCTAGTGGCGAGGGTAAGAGAGTTCTTTATTCCTCCTCTCCCCAATACAGCTCTAGGAGCATTTGTAATCTATGAAGGAGAATCAAATACAAAGCTTCTGTGTATGAAATCACCACACTATCCCTCCCTGGATTCGCCTAGTGCATTTAGTCCCCACATTTAGCCTATACATGGCATCTGCCGTGACACCACCACGACACATGTGGCTGTACACGAAAGCCACTGTATGAGAAACATGTTCAATATCTAAGTCCCTAGGTGGTATTCTTCTAGTGCACACACGAAAGAGATAGCCATAGATATGGTTCCCTTTGTTGCCACCTTATTCACAACTGAGTATCCACATTCCACCCAGGTGATTCATTGAGTACTTGTTTTATTATATAAAACATATATTTTTCCAACACTTCATATAATCACAATATGGTATATTCCACCCCGAATCTATAGCAGGGCTAAGCATACTACAACTATAGTGTTTTCACTAAGGAAGATATAAAGGATATCCTAAATAGGACATAGCATAGCATAGTAACATAGTAGTCCTATCATGCATACTACAAAAATCCACTAAGTGTAATGAAAATAGTAGGACATGGATGATAGTGCCGCTTGCCTTAGTAGTTGGTGGTGTTGGTACACTCTTTGCAGTAATACACTTGACAATCCACACAATCTATCAAACAAAACAACCAAGACAAAACATGCACAAAGTCAACACTAATGGCAATACAAAAATCATGCAAAAATAAATGCAAGATGGCAATTTTTATTATACAAATTGTTATAACAAAGGTTTTGAGCATTACTAAGTGCTTTCTGAAAATTTTATAATTGCAAGATTACAAATGCAACAATTTGTGCAATTGTAACAATTAGCAATAATTTCTAGTATTTGGAAAGGCTATACTCACTAAATGATTTCCATGCTATTGGGTATAATCAACTAAATTTATATTTTGGTCTTACTGGATAGAGGGTTCAAATTGCAATCCATAGCAAAAAAATCACCCAAAAATAATTTACAAAATAAATTTTATGGGTAAAATACTTCTAAAAAGGTTCTGCCTAAAACTCCTATTTTCTAGAAGCTAAAGGGTGAAATAAGGCCTCTTTAGTGAAGCTCTCATTTTTCTGAATCCACAGACACAAAATTTGTATTTTTCTGAATTGTGGATCAAAAGTCATTGAATTACTAAGTTAATTATATTTTCTGTCTATTTTCAAATTAGGGATATTAAAACTGAGTCAAAGAGGAGGCCTCTCATGGCCTAGGAATTTTCAGTCATCGGATCGCGCCATCTACAGATTTCTGTCCATCGGATGGTCATCAAATCCCACATGGGCCGAATTATCCCTTAGAAACGTTTCTCTGGGCATCAAATAGACTGTCTATGGTTATTTGGGCCTGAATGGCTCCTCAGCCCATTACTTCATTTACTTCCGTTTGGTAACAAGAGAAAAAAATAGGAGGGGAGAGGAGACGCCACGAGATTTGGCGGACGCAACCCCAACGAGATGTGAGCGGCCGCGAGATGCACCCCTCGATCAGATCGACCACATGTCGGAAGCTGCAGCGTGGCCTCACCTCGCGTTTCATGGCGTCCTGATCCGTCAATCACTAATTGATCTTCAAGACAGTGTTAATTTTTAGTTCTTGCTAATCCATAATGGCAGAAATTGTGCACGAAGTGATGTCGGCAAATGATGATTGTACGTTTCTATGCTTCCTCTATCGTCCTATAAAATCTTTTCCTCAATTTCTCTCCATACTACTTTAGGGTTTTAGCTTCCAATGAAAACCCAATATTTTTCGGATAGCAATTGTCACCCTTTTTAGAGCAGAAATATCTTTCTTTGCAGATGAAACCTAGGTGTGATGTTGCCTCCCATCACCACCGTAGCCAGCTCCCTAATCCCCATCTCTCTACTTCGGTAGGATTCCACCTCTCTCCAAGATCTCGCCCCCTCTGATGCACTTAGCTTCGCGGTCTCGGATCCCTGCGCATCTAGGTCGCCGGTCACCTCCAAGTCGCCGCCTCTCTGAAACAGGTCTGACATCCAGCTGACCAACTCTACGATCCACCTCGATGCCCCTCCTGTCTAGTGTTTTTCCAGCGGCGCTGCCTTCCACTTCACCAGCTGCACACGTGGTAATACGAACTTTATATAGCTTGAGAAAGTTTACGTGTTCATACAACTTTAAAAAGTTTTTTGATACATGAACTGAATCTATAAGTGATGATCGTACAGACATGAGTGCATATTTTATAATGAGAATTGCTCTAAAAGACTAGCGACTTCTCGTGCCCTTATTTATCATCATCTATTAATTTGTTTCATACCAGTTCAGTCGTGCCCTAAATAAATTCTGAACCTGCATTCAACATTGTACTGAGCGAATAATAAAGTGTAGATAACTATTTGATAGAGCAGTTGAAATTAGACAAAAATCACGCATTAACAATGACTTTACACACAAATCACTCCTTGCACATAAATAATTTTTTAATAGCCACATTCTATGAATTGGAAAGAGTTCACTTCCTAAAAACAAATACATGGACCTGCTTCACTAACGTTCCATCACGGGCCAAAATCTAGGTGAGTCGCCACATGCGCGACAATCTCTCAACCAAAGCAGAAAATCTGATGCCAAACACGAAGGGGTGCTGTTGATTGAAGATGCCATATTGACATCCAAGAAAAGCAGTAAACTATCATTTTTCTAATCAAGTAATGGCCTCCACAATGCAGAACTGAACGAGATCATGAAGGTGCGTTACTCCCGCATCATCTCCTTCACTTTATCCTCTCTATATTTTTACGCACCTCATGGTCTGTCCATTTCCCTTCTTATTCAGGCAACAGACCGTTCAGAAGCAGTGTTTCTCGGCTAGGTTGATTCCTCCTCACTTCATCATCTTTATCAATACGTATACATGCATATTTCTTTGTAGGTCAGCTTTTGATTGTGACATGAAAAACTGTGTGGTAAAGAGCCATCTACATCCTGAAGTAATGGATTAACTTACATACATTGTTTTATGTATGATTCTTTGATTGTTCAGTAAATAAAGTGAAAGGTTCGATGGCATGATTTGCAAGAGGTAAATCAGAACAGTAATATTTTATAGTAATTGAATTAACCTTTTTCCTAAGTTTTGTGTTATTGAGCTTGTAGAAAACCTGGAAATCATTCACATTTCCCACAAGATTACATTAGATGATGTTTTAAAAAAACTTGGAGGAAGGAAAGAAGAGTACAAATGTTACTTGTTTGAAGGAAGGTACTAGCATACTATCAAAAGTGTTATTTCGACTACTAATGAGAACTGTTCTGGTAAATTAGTGCATGCTTTTGTGCTTTTGGCGAACAATTTATTAGATGCAGAAGAGGAGACGACTACGGCTATGATTGATGTATTCAAGGTGATACACTGATTTTAGATTGAATGCCATAAAATTTCATTAAAGGGCAAGGAATGAATTGTGTAAAGAGCATTTGGAGAAGGAATTGCATGTTGTTAGGAACTTGAAGGAGAGACAAACCAAAGGACATAAATTGATGGAAAATGTTAGAGCATGCTATTCTGATATGGAATTTGTTCAAGAAGCTATTGAAGACTTGTGTTGAAATGAACTTGCTACTTTGCCTGAATTCCTTGGCAGCGATCCCCAAACTGAGTTGATTACTTCAGCTCGTTACCTGAATGATTGAATGATGGAAAAAAAATTGAGAGCACAACAAGTACTTAAGAGAGACCAAAATTGTGAATTTGTAATTCAATACTTGAGACAGAAAATCTGCGTAGCCAAGGAATCTGACACGGTTAAATAAGCATCGTATATTTTCATTTATCTATATTGAGAAAAACTCGCGTAATTCTGATTTGATGTTAATAGTTTATGAATTATAAATTGTTTTCAGCATATATTTGTCAATGTGTTAGTTTTTTCTACAATATGCATAACATGCATTTTTTATATCTAAAATACAATTTAAATAGAATTTATTATTTCATAACTATCCATATTCCTAATGAACGGCCGCGGCAACGCGCGCTTACATGGTCTAGTTTAAACTGACGCTCAGGCAAACGTGGCGGGTTCCTATTGGCTGGTACCGATTCGGTTGGATCGACCGCTACGGGCCGTTGGATTTTAAGCAGAAATGGACAAACCAGATCAGATGATACCGCTTCGGCTAAGCATCTAATCTTAGCTGTTGGGACTTGATCGGACGGTGCTTAACACTTTGGCCACGGACTGGCAGTGCTGGCGACTGCGCGCGGCAGCGGCGCGTCGGGTGGGTGGCGCTCCGGTGGTTCTAGAGGGGTAGGGAGACTATGGACTATTACCAGGGATCGCCGAGGTCGAGCTGGTCTCCGGGATGGTCGCGGTCGATGAAGGGGCGCTCGGCTTCGCCGGGGATTCCTCGCCGGAGTTCGTCGGCGAATGGCGGCGGCAGAAGCGGCTCAGACGATGACTGTGGCGACAACCTAGGGCACATAAAAATGCATGGGAAGTGTCAGTAGGTGCGCCAGAGCATGGCGGAGCTTATAGGGCAGAGAGGAGGGCATGGGGTAGTTGATTCACGCCGGAATCTTCGCCGGAGCTCGTCGGTGACTGCGGTGGTCCAAGCTTGATTTCGAGCAGCCTAGTGGCTCCGGGGTTGTGGGGTTTGAGGGAAAACAGAGAGGAGGGAGTGGAGTTTTAAGAGGTCGTCATCGGAGCGGATATTAATCGCGCCAACGCTTGAATTCAAACGGATTAGAAACGGCAGAGGGAGGGAGATGGACTGTTCGTCCCGCGGTGGAAGAAGGTGAGGTGGAGGGTGACGTGGGAGTGGGGCCGAGGCGTCAGGGAGAGGGGGTGAAGAGGGGGTCGGTGAAAAAGATCCAGCGGGGGAGAGCCGGGTGGGCTTCTGTTGGGCTGGGGGTGTGGGCCGACTGTTGCTGCTGTTTTTTCTCTCTTTTGCTTATTCTTTTTAGTTTTTCTTTTTCTTTTTCTGTTTTCTTCAAAAACTTTTGATTTATTGATCCAATTTGAATCAAACAAATTTCTAAAAATTTGTAAAACTGAAATTAGGTTTTTATGGCATTATAGAACACATTTACTTTCCATCTCAGATTTTTCTAATCAAATTTATTCACTTTGGCTTTAATAGCTAATATTGTATTTTCTTAATTCTATTCTCAAATAATTCATATCTTTTTATCCATGGATCCAAATTGGATGAAACCAATCTCTATTGTTTTATTATTTTGCCCTTTATCTTTTTAGCCCTCATAGGAGTTCTCTTGTATAATTTAAATATGGAATATATCCATAGTATTGTGTTGTTCTTAGTGTTAACAAATAATTTGAGTTTTGGGGTTTGAGATATTTTTCACTTCTCTTAGGTTTTTAAAATGTAACCAAGTCAAGATGCTCATGCATGCTTTATGATTTGGGATTTTAAAACATGCACACCACTTCAAAAACAAAATCATTTTATATGGCTTGGGTTTTTTAGGCATTATATTAAATATTCCAAAAGTTTTTGTTCCTTCTGAATTTCAAAGAACTTGGTTCTTTATTTTGTTTAAAATTTTCACATTTCAAAATTTGGAAAATTTTGGGATGTGACAGACTACCACCCTTAAAAGGAATCTCGTCCCGAGATTCGAGAAGGCTAGAAAGAATAGGTTGGGTTTTAGGATAACTTGGGTGCTACCACCCTTAAAAGGAAACTTTGTTGGGTTTCATTCGATGATTCACTTGGCTAAGGGTCCAATGATTGACATCCAAAAGTTGTTAACATTTCTCCATCTTGAGATTCTTATACCACTAAATTGAGTTAGCTAAAGCTTACCATCCACATCATCTAGTTCTTCAAGGGTTCCATACATGTTGATGTGGTTCACATGTCCTTTCTGGGTCACATTGGAATTGCTCCCATTAGAGTCTCCAATATTCTTATCCTTCTTCTCAGGACAGTCTGCTGCATAGTGTCCAAGTTGCTTACAATTGTAACACTGCAACTGGCTAATGTCTTTCTTGGGATCATTATGTTGGTTCTGACAAGGTTATCTCCATTGTTAGTACCATTCACATTGTTACTACCACTTCCATTGTTGATGTGGTGATTCTTGTGATGATGGTGATTATGTCCATTCCCTTCATGCTGATGTGATCTAGAATTCCCATTGTCCTTTCTGAACGAATGCATCTTCTGTGATGATCCTGAGTGATATTTGTCAAAGCTATGCTTCCTCTTCCTGTCCTCAACTTTGTCCTTCTTACTCTCTAAAATTCTAGCTTTGTCACATAGTGATTGATAAGTTGGAACATAAGCAACTGATAATTGCATGGAAAGTTCATCATTCGGTCCATCTAGGAACTTTTCCTTCCTCTTAGCATCAGTATCGGTATCGTTTGGAGCATAACGTGATAGATTGTTAAATTCCTCAATGTATTCAGCAATGCTACGGTGACACCGTTTAAGGTTGTGAAACTCCTTCTTCTTCAGACTCACTACGCCTGAAGAGATATAATTAGTGCGAAAACCATCTTCAAATATTTCCCAAGTCACTTCTTCAATGGGGTGAGTGACTTGAAAGTTTTCCCACCATGTAGTTGCAGGGCCTTCAAGCAAGTGGGCTACAAATCTCACTTTCTCAGCATCAGAGCATCCAACAGACACTAGATCCCTATTCACTTAACGTAACCAGTCATCAGCTACCATTGGATCAGAAGTACCAGAGAACTTTGCAGGTCTCAACCTCAAAAATCTAGTGAGCATATCCAGAGGTGGTGGATTGTTGTTGTTCTAATTCTGATTGTTGATGGTTGTCATGAATTGTGTCATCGTCTGCATTAGCTGAGTCTGTGCAGTCATCATCTGTTGCATCTCATTTTCATTGTTGTTGTTGTCTCTGTTGTTATCGCGGTTGTTGGCGCGTCTTGGAGGCATCTGTTGGTTTAATAGGGATAAGTAATGATAGATAGATAGATAGATAGATAGGTCTAAGGGAGTTCTAACACACTCAACCCAAAACAAACCAGTTCAATCGAACATTCATCAAGCAACCAATCACTTAGCAACTTCTGAGTTTAACTCATTAGTTGAAGAAAACAACAAGTTTTCTTGAAACCAGCACCCTAGTATAGTCATACCACATAGGTCGGCATGATCCATACGCTAACACGATATCAATAACTCAAACATGATAGTTGGTAGGCAATCTAATGTCTCATGGGTCGCACTATGATAACATTAGAGGGAGCTCTTTTTTGAGTTGGGCAATCATCGGTGAAGTGTCCTATCTTCTGGCAGCAATGGCAAAACACTTTTGTCATGTCTCGAGTACTTTTTCTTGAAGTGTTGTTGTGGTTTTCTTGAACTTCCTTCTCTGGGCATTCATTGATATTGTGTCCTTCTTTCTTGCATTTGAAGCAGGTGATATGGCTAAGGTTTTCTTCTATCTTCTTGAGAGCTTGATACATTCCCTCCTTGACTTGTTCTTTCACTTGTTGCACTATGAAGTCGAGATGGCACTTGGCAGGAATGTGGTTGGTTACTTCACATAGGTAACAAGTGACTTGAGATGTGGGGCATTCTCCAACTGGATGGTTGTGATCACAAAAGGGACATTGATCTTTATGTTCCTTAGAGGTGTGGCCTACTTCTCCACATATTTTGTAAGCTTGTATCTTGAACTTCTTGTTAGCCTGTTCCATCTTCAAGGTCCTTAGAGAAGCAAAAGTCTGGTCTTCTACATGTTTGAAGGAGAAGAGATTCAGTAAAGAATGATCAAGGTATACAAGAAAATCTACTAAGTATAAAATTATAAGTTTATTCCTAACAAGGGGTTTGTCCAATTCCTAGGGTTACGAACCTACAGGCAACATAGTGCTCTGATACCATATGTAAAGTCCCGAACCTAGCTTGGTTCGAATCCCTGTGATTACAGTGCTAGTCCCTGGATCGAATAGCTAGCACCCACAATTTAAGATGTAATATCAAGATGCAAAGGTCATATTACATCGCATGATCGATCCAGAATATTGTAACACCCTCGAATCGGCCCTATGCAAGTTTTAGCCCTTTCCGCCAAACCCGCATAGAAACGATTCAAGGACGCCCACCAGGCACTTTCGTGCGGGTGGAAAACAAAGTAATACCATTACACCACAGTCCTCAATGGGACCCATAGAACAGATATATACAACAATGACTCCATGATTCAAGAATACAGATATGCTATACAAAGATCCAAATCACCTTGAAAACGATAGAGCGTCCGACTACGGACAAGATGCAAATGGGGCTAAGAGCCCTGAAGAATAACCAATGGCGTCCATAACCCTGCCCAGGCCAAGCCGGAAGGGTAACCCTGCTAACGATGTCGATCTCAAACCTGCTAAACAAAAGGGGTGCCGACAAAGGGCAAAGGAAAAGAGGAGCGTCAGTACTGAGGCCAGTACACGGCGAGGCTAGAATTCGGCGGCCCTCGCCTACATAGGTATGGTGGACTGAAGCGGTAGCGCAGCAGCACTAAACAACCTATAGAGACACAGTAAAACTGGCGCCTATTAGAGAGGGATAAGAAAGACCTATCCGGATCCAACCTGATAGTAACAACAAACATACCCATCCTGGTATTCCCCCTCGAGACCAAACGAGGAAGTCAAACCGAGGAACTCACACAGTTGGCAGTTTTATCCATTCCATTTTAGTTGAAGCACTTACTAGTCAGATATAGAGCATGAGTCATCCTGATAGCATAAGTAGTGGGCAGTTTTAGTTAGCATTCCGTTGTAGTTGGAACATCTACTAGTCAGATATAATTATCCTGAGGAATCCCAAAACCCAACAGTTGTTGACACTTTTATCACATTCCATTGGAGTTGCAATACTTACTAGGCAGATATAACAAAACAACCCAGGTCCACCAGTGGTTGGCATTTTTAATATCCATTCCGTTATAGTGAAGCTGATTACTAGTCAGATATATTAAGTCAAATTTATAGCCCTACTTTAGTTATTCTTGTCTATGATCGAGATACTGTGCTCCAAGTCATCCATAACCGCGGACACGGCTTTCAGAAAGTTTTACCCTGTAGGGGTGCACAAATAGCAACACACACTCGATCAACCTCGGAAAAACCAACTCAAAACCCAATGAGGCATTCACGACAAAGCAATCACAGGATTCATAAAATATTTCTGTTGGCCACCCCACTAAGCTACCCGCAACAAAGTTGGCCGGCTCTAGAACGGACCCAGGGTTTGTGTGGACGGCTGTAAACGACTGGGAACCCGAAAGTGTGACTGGGCTTGTCGATACAGCGAAAACGTGTCACGATCCTAAACAGTACAGGTGCTCCACGCACAATCGTAAATAAAGCAGTAAAACATGGCATAAGTACAGGATAGTAATAAAACCCCAAACTACTTTGTGGCCATAAGAAATAGAAATGAATCAAGCTCTGGCTCAGGGGGGTCCACGGCCTCCCGGATGTGGATAGTGCGAAAAATCAAGGAACAAGTATCAAGTACTCGGGGTCCTACGGGACACAAGTGAGCGTGGAAGAACCAAATAACATCTATTACCCGCTGATGCCTCTGCATTAGTTATATCTAGCATTTTAATAGTTGTATTTAAAGTCATGATCATCTCCACCATAAACATCTGCCAGCATTCCAACAACTGTGGTACTCGACATCACGAGATCGCACCTGAGCAAGCAACTATGACTCGCAAGGCCAGCTATCTACCAAACAACAGGTATTAGGAGGTGTCCATGGCAATATAGAGGCTGCACGGGATATATCGGGTACGGAACTAAAGCATCGCAACACGGATAGCAATAGATCAACAGGAGGAAATAAAGACTATAAATGCAAAATAGGTAGAAGAGGAAGAGATGATCGCCTGGGAAAACACTGTCGGTGGATCATATCCGGAGAACTTGTCGGTACTCGCATCCACTCATCGGCCTAATCCGCGAAGAAGCAAACACTAGAGGGAACACCGGATGCAATATTTTAATACTACGGCAGAAGATCCGGCATGATGCATGTATGATGTATGACATGGCAAAGGTGCGATGAAACTAGGCACTATTAAGCGGAACCGGGGTCCCGACAATTGATTAGAAGGTTCAAGTTATTTAGCTACCCCGCAATTTAAATGTTGTCTTAACAAGGCAGAGCATGGTATCGGTTCGCTACATAAATTTAAATGGAGTCCGGAATAAGACTAGAAAAGCCCGCATACAAACTCCATATTTAATTATTAGGTGATTCAACTGAATACCCCCAAACCACATGATGCGATGCGAATATAAACAATTTAATATGCAACAAGTGATAATGTCATATTATAAAAATAATGGGGCTCTCGGATAGGGAATCACATTAAGGTTCAGCGAACTTGGGCTCCGAGGGGTTCGGGGTCGGTCTCAGGGTTCGACAGGGGAACGGTTCGACGAGATCGGTCTCGAACAACAGAAGGACAGCTTGGCGTTCCGGGAAGAAGGACTTGGCGTCGGGGGCGCATCGGATTTGCCCTGGTCGGTGTCGATCTTGTCGTTGTGAAGATCTTGTCGGGTCCGCGTATCGGGATGAAGAACTTGGCGTTCCGAAGGAGACCTTGCGGTTCTGGTGGAGATCTTGACGCTCCGGGCCGAAAATCCTCGTCTTCGGTTCCATGTCGACGGTCTTGGTGTCCGGGGATCTCCACGAACTTGGCGTCCGGTACTCGGGTGTCGGTGCGGGAAGGAGTTCTTGCTGATGGTCTACGGGTTCAGAGGATTTGATCTCATGTGGACGACCTAGGGGTTCCAGCTTCTTGCGTTGGCACCAGTACAGGGAAGTCTCCGCATCAAAGATCTTGGCAGGCCTTGATCTAGTCGGTCGACACGGACAACACTAATCCGCAGTAGCCCAACTTTGTCAGGAAACACCGTGACACCGGATCAAAATGCCCATGAGCTGGGATCCGAGAGACACCTGCAGGAGGCCCAAGAATAAAATACAGAGGGCCTAGCAGCAGATGTCGAGCACGGGAAGGGCAAAACCAACGCCCGGGGAGACGGCAACCGACGGAGGAAGGCACCACGGGACCGGGCTTGTGCGTCCTAGGACGGACCGACGGTGGCCTTGGAGGCAGAGGAAGCCGGCGACGGAGGAAGGCAGGAAGGCGGAGGCGACATCGAGGGGAGGTCGAGGCGGGCTCCACGGCGGAGGACCCGGCAGGCGGCGGCGAGGTCCCGCGAGGAGAGGCGCCCGCGGCTGGCTCGAGCTCGGGCTGGGGACGCCGCTCACAGACAGGGACGATGAGGAGGAGGTGGCCGCAGGAGGCGCAGGCGGCCGGCGGGGTCTCGGCGAGGCGCGCGAGGGGGCTGCAGGGAGGGTCGAGGAGGCGTGCGCAGGGCCTCACGCGAGCGGGCCTGGCGACGACGGGGCGCGGACGAGGCGACAGAGGCGATGACGGGGAGGGCTAGCGAGGTGGGGGCCCACGGTGGCGCGGCTGTTCGGGGTGGCCGCTGGCGGGCACTGAGAGGCTCGGTGGCGGGAAACAGAGGGTCGGTGGTGGCGGAGCTTGGCGACCTCGGGGAGAGGGGCTCGGGGACGCGGCGAGCGGCGATGCGCAGGTCACCGGCGAGGCGAACAGCGGCGCTCTGGGGAGATGCGAGGGAAGCCGAGGCCGGCGGAGCATCGGCTCGGGACGGCGGGGTCGTGCGCCGATGGGAGGCGGGGACGAAGCAGGCGGCGACGTGGGTCGAGCAAGGGAGGAGAGGACGACGCGGGGTTGGTGGGAGGGGATAAGGTCGAGGCCGGCTGTCGGTGTCCAGGGGTGGGCCAGGGTGTGGGAGAGCGGGCCGGCCTGGCGTGTCGGTTGGCCAGGTAAGCGTTGGGCGGGAAAACGAGAGGAGGGGAGAGAGATGTGGCGGCGGACAGGAGGGAAAAGGTGGGGAGGTGGCAGGCGGGTGTTGGGGCAGGTTTGGTGGCTGTGTGAGGGAAGAGAGATGAGGTGGAGGGGGTTCGGTGAGGTGGAGGGAGGGGATTGGTCAGGGTGAGGTGGAGGGAGGCTGGGTAGGATAGGATTGGGTAGATTAGGGATTAGACAGGCTGGTTTTGGGTAATTTTGGGGGTGGTCGGCTGGGTCTGAGCGGCCTGGTTTGGCTGCTCACTAAAAATAAAATAAATATTTTATTATTTAAAACGGGGCTTTTGAAATCCGTTTGTAGACGAAACAAAATATTCCGGAGACCCGGGTGTTAATTTGAATAAAGACGAGAATATTTAGAAAACAAAACTAGGCGTTTCTAAAATAGTTTTAGACAAATCCATGCATGATGATGCGATGCTCAAATACAATGTGGCATGATGACATGAGCATGCGGTCATGACGATGCAATGCACAAAAACAACGCGATTTTCTAGTAGTGGTTTTAGCGGGATGCCACAAATATGAATACTTATTACAAACTCATAGCCATAGGATATCTTATTACAAAGCAGCAGAATACAAGTAAAGCATGGAGTCCTTCATCTTCATGTGCCACAAGCAAACATGTTGGGTGCAGACTCGTAATCCTATCATCGTTCCTCACTCATCAATAGAATAACCTGCAACATGATAGGTTGCAGCAACAAAGGGTCAATACTTTGAATGTATTGGCACGTGTCACTAGTTTGTGAATATAAGTTGGACTATCACTACACGCATATTTGGCTAAGTAGATCTTAGGCTTAATTGCAGAAAGCAATATGGTTTTCTCCTATCTTTGCAAAATAGTTTTGATCTTTCAACAACTTTTTGAACTCCTTGGCAAACTCCAAGTGCTTCTACTCCCTTGTTGACATCATCAAGTTTTACTTTGAGAAATTGGAATGTCGAGATCTTCCATAGCTTCAGGCCTTAGTTTCTCAGAGTTGTCCGTAACTGGGGACACGGCTAAGTACTTTGAATTTGATCTTCTGCAGGAGTTGTACACTTTACCCACATGACACACTCTCGTCTTGACGCCACCAGTGGCCGCTGGATTAGTACACACCAAGATCGAGTACCGGCAGATCGAGAATGTGACAAACTCTTTCCATAGAAGTCCTCTCAATACATAATGCTAGCACGTCTACCAGGCACCAATGCAAGGATATACTTCCAATACATAATTCAAGTTAACCTGAAGAGGTACCAATGCATGGGTCTTCCACTATGTAATTGACTAGGCCAGATCCCATTTGGCATGTGGCTGTACATGGAAGCCACTATACGAGAAACATGTTCAATCTCTAAGTCCCTGGGTGGTATTCTTCTAGTGCACACATGAAAGAGATAGCCATAGATATGGTTCCCTTCGTTGCCACCTTATTCACAACTGAGTATCCACATTCCACCCAGGTGATTCATTGAGTACTTGTTTTATTATATAAAACATATATTTTTCCAACACTTCATATAATCACAATATGGTATATTCCACCCCGAATCTATAGCAGGGCTAAGCAAACTACAACTATAGTGTTTTCACTAAGGAAGATATAAAGGATATCCTAAATAGGGCATAGCATAGTAACATAGTAGTCCTATCATGCATACTACAAAAATCCACTAAGTGTAATGAAAATAGTAGGACATGGATGATAGTGCCACTTGCCTTAGTAGTTGGTCGTGTCGGTACACTCTTCGCAGTAACACACTTGACAATCCACACAATCTATCAAACAAAACAACCAAGACAAAACATGCACAAAGTCAACACTAATGGCAATACAAAAATCATGCAAAAATAAATGCAAGATGGCAATTTTTATTATACAAATTGTTATAACAAAGGTTTTGAGCATTACTAAGTGCTTTCTGAACATTTTATAATTGCAAGATTACAAATGCAACAATTTGTGCAATTGTAACAATTAGCAATAATTTCTAGTATTTGGAAAGGCTATACTCACTAAATGATTTCCATGCTATTGGGTATAGTCAACTAAATTTATATTTTGGTCTTACTGGACAGAGGGTTCAAATTCCAATCCATAGCAAAACGATTCACCCAAAAATAATTTACAAAATAAATTTTATGGGTAAAATACTCCTAAAAAAGTTCTTCCTAAAACTCCGATTTTCTAGAAGCTAAAGGGTGAAATAAGGCCTCTGAAGTGAAGCTCTCATTCTTCTGAACCCATGGACACCAAATTTGTATTTTTTCTAAATTGTGGATCAAAAGTTATTGAATTACTAAGTTAATTATATTTTCTGTCTATTTTCTAATTTAAACTGACACTCAGGCCGACGTGGCGTGTTCCTATTGGCTGGTACCGATTCCGTTGGATCGACTGCTGTGGGCCGTTGGATTTTAAGTGGAAATGAACGAACCAGATCAGATGATACCGCTTCGGCTAAGGATCTAATCTTAGCCACTGGGACTAGATCGGACGGTGCTCAGCACTTTGGCTACGGACTGGCGGCGCTGGCGACTGCGCGCGGCGGCGACGCGTCGGATGGGTGGCGCTCCGGTGGTTCTAGAGGGGTAGGGAGACCGTGGACTATTACCAGCGATCGCCGAGGTCGAGCTTGTCTCGAGGATGGTCACGGTCGATGAAGGGGTGCTCGGCTTCGCCGGGGATTCCTTGCCGGAGTTCGTCGGCAAACGGCGGTGGCAGAAGCGGCTCAGACGATGACCGTGGCGACGACCTGGGGCACAGAAAAATGCATGGGAAGTGTCAGTAGGTGCGCTAGAGCATGGCGGAGCTTATAGGATAGAGAGGAGGGCGTGGGGTAGTTGATTCTCGCCAGAATCTTCGCCGGAGCTCGTCGGTGACTGCGGTGGTCCGAGCTCGATTTCGAGCAGCCTAGTGGCTCCGGGGTTGTGGGGTTTGAGGGAAAACGGAGAGGAGGGAGTGGAGTTTTAAGAAGCCGTCGTTGGAGTGGAGATTAATCACGCAAACGCTTGAATTCTGTAACTACCTCGGTGAATTATGCTCTTAGTTACATGCCTGGATGAGCGAAAGTGGTTAAAATAGTACGGTGGGGCCCGGGGCCACTCACGGTAGACCTTTCGGCCGTCCTAACCACTTTCAGAGCATCAGGACAAGAACGAGCGGCGTAATCGACAGGCGAAGGGATCAACTACATACACAAGTGAGTATGTATGCAAGCCACATACAATAGTCCTCAGAGCCATTCCATCTAAAAGAAATAGAAATATTGCAACGCCATACGGCAAGATTCAAATGTCCTAGATAGAGATAATATTTTAGGATAGCTCCTCATACATCAAACATCAGAGTATCAGGCAGAAGCGGAGAACAAGATCCGAGTACGGAGAAGAAGCAAATCGGCATAAGATGCCACATAAATAAACACATCCCGCCCACAGATCTCACGGATCCCCATTCCCAGAATCTCTACACCTAGTGATCGTTGCCAACATCATCCGTCTCCTCCACACAGTATCCGTCTTGCGAGTACACCTGTTCATCTGAATCAAACAATTTATCGTGTGAGACCCTAGGGGTACTTAGCAAGTCTTTATGCCTCTAAAGGGGACACAACCTAGGGTGACGCAATTGCAGCAAAAGCTAATAACTAACAAGTCTATAGATACTAGCTAACCATCTGCCTAACCAATGATAGACGGATGTCCGTGAATTAAGAACAACAGTTATAACAGTATAATTAACAGATCCATCCTCCTACTCGCTCACCAACGAGGAAGCGGACGAACAACCCCCATCCGTTGGCCGTTTATTAACCATTCCATGAGTATTGCACTATTTACAAGTCAGGTACTTAGTCAAATTAAAAGCGGTACTTTAGTTATACTTGTCTATGATCGAGAAACTGTGCTCCAAGTCGTCCACAACCACGGACACGGCTTTCATAAAGATTTACCCTACAGGGGTGCACAAATAGCAACACACACTCGATCAACCTCGGAAAAACCAACTCAAAACCCAACAAGGCATTCACGATAAAGCGATCACAGGATTCAGAAATATTTCAGGGGGCCACCCCACTAAGCTACCCGCAACGAAGTTGGCCGGCTCCGGAACAGACCCAGGGTTTGCGACGACGGCTGTAAATGACTGGGAACCCGAAAATATGACTGGGCTTGTCGATACTGCGAAAACGTGGCGCGGTCCAAAACAGTACAGGTGCTCCTCGCACAATCTTAAATAAAACAGTAAGCATGGCATAAGTACAGAGTAATAACAAAGCCCCGAACTACTTTGTGGCCCCAAGAAATAAGAATGAATCAAGCTCTGGCTTAGGGGGGGTCCATAAGGCCTCCCGGATGTGGATAGTGCGAATAGTCAAGGAACAGGAATCAAGTACTCGGGGTCCTACGGGACACAAGTGAGCATGAAAAACCAAATAGCAGATATAGCTCACCGATGCCTCTTTCATTAGTTATCCCATTACTACTCAGGTTAAGTTGTTTAGGTACCGCGTGATCCATCAGACACTCACATACCATACACATGCTTTTCTACGACTCGCATGGCTCAAATAACTCCTGAAGCAATGGCTCATGGGATTGAGGAACAGGCTCGGTGGGGTTTAAAAGTAAAGGCTATGCAGTACTTGGGATTCAATTTAATGCAATCGCGACTCAATGATGCAAGAATAAGATAGAGGAAATAGGTACTATATGTATGCAAGCATGTGGTGGTGCTTGCCTGGCAGCTCATTTGAAGCGAGATATGGATCTGGGTAGAACAACTGTGATTCCTGGTAATTCTCCTACTGGATGTCTATTCGAAGAAGAACCAAACAAACAAGGGCCAACGTAAATAAAGTGCGCAAACATATGAATTAAATTGCAACAAGCAAACAAGCATGCCATAATGAATGATGCACAATTTGCATGGCAATAGTGTAGCATGGCATGGGTGAGATGTGGAATACACGAATAAAGCATTTTATTGAGTTTTAGTCACTTTTTATTCCCAATTAAGTTGCTGTATACTTATTATTTATATGATGCATGCTTCAAATCAGAACAAGGAATGCATAGTTGGAACGGGCTCATCGTGCTGATCGATTTAGACATATTATTTGTCAAATTTGGAGTTATAGATTTAAAGTTATTAATTTATTAAGAAAAGGGCATTTTATTGTAATTTTAATCATCTCGCAATTTTAAAGTGCTCAAATAATATTTTGAATGGCATATTTGAATTCCTCACATTTTTCTGATTCCAAAACATATATTATATTAGTTATTTGGATAAATCAAATAAAAGTTATTGAAAGATGATGTTTGTTCAGTTTTTATACATTTCTGGATAATTGGAAAACCAAAAAGGAATTGGAAACTTTTTATACTGGACACATTCCAGCCCGAGTCACTGAGGAATGGGGTCATTGTGCGGACTGTGCCTATCAGGTTGAGGTGGAGCGGCGGTGTATGACGGACGGGGCCCAGCTGTCAGCGTGCGGTCAAAGATTAAAAATAAAAACATGACCCGATGGTGATTCGAACCCATGACCTTGAATCCAGCAGCCTAGACAGGATCGGGGCCCAAACCACTAGGCTACTCGGTTGGGTGTGTCATACTACTGTCCTTGCTCTTTGGACTCATCGCGGCATGGTGTTCCTCTGACGAAAACTGCACCTCACGATGCTGAATCTCTACAGCAAAACAGCGCGACAGCGTGATCTTGCCAGCAAGATTCTGGGAGCTATACTACACCGATTAGGGCGTGTGGCGACTCGTTGGAAAGAGGATAGATAGGCCTACAGGCTAGTGCAAGCGTCTCGGGCTGAGATGGACTGTTCTGATTGTGAGATGGCGACTAGCAGAGGTAGACGCGAGCTGCGGTACCGACGGCGGCGATCTACGCGATAGAGCAACTGCGAGCACAACTACGGACGGCACACTGCACCGAAACGGGCATGCAGCCACTCGAACCGAAGAGGAAAAATAGGGCTACGCATTGGTGGTCGCGGTTCTGAAGTTAGTAGACTGTGCCGACAGGTAGATCAGCAAGAACAGGCGGTGCAACAGCAGCTCTGCCTGGCGTCTACTGCGGCGCACGGAAGGCGTTCGACAAAAAGATCTCGCGGTACAGGAGCAGCGAGTGGATGGAAGGTTGTCTGGGAGTTAGGACAGCTCACCAGCGACCTACTGGTGTAGGTAGTTTAGCTCGAGGAGGCGGAGATCTGTGGGTGGCCCGTGCCCAGGAAGCTTCGGTTCCTGCAGGTCATGGCGGGGCTGGTGGTTCTCCGGCAAGCTCCTGGAGAGGCTGCTGTACTAGTCGATGTAGAGGAAGAAGGTGATCCTCCTGGTCGCCTGGGAACCTCCTAGCACAGACTCCAGCCGTCCTCCTCCTGGTATGGCCGTTTAGGGCTTAGGGGAACATGGCGAGACCATGGTTGGGTGGAGAAGAAGGGAGGAAGGAGAGGGTCAGGGTTCCTCCAGATCTCGATCTGGGATGCCTGGGGTGGTTGAGGGTGATAAGGAAGAGAGGGGGAAGGCACATGGGATGGTCTCCACCTTTTTGCAAAAGCAAGAGGAGGCTCGATGGTGTAGGCTTCTTCCTCTCTTCTCTTTGTCTTGAAGCCAAAGAAAGGAGTGGGGAGGGGCAGATGAGGGGTGAGACGTGGTGGGGTGCTGGTCACGGGAGAGAGGGTGTGAGGTGTGGTGGTTTGGAGCTTTGCCAAAGGAAGAAAAAGGTGGAAGGGAGATACTCACTTGCACATGATACCACACATGAGGTACCTTCGGTGGAGGAGAAAAGGAGTAGATGTAGAGGATGTTGTTCGTTTTGATTGGGATAAAAAGCTTTTAGTTGGTTTGTCAACTCAAAACAAAAGCTCAAAAGAAGAGAAGATGTGGGGAGGAGATGTAGATGGATCTACATTGCATGTGCCATGCAAGGTTGCACCCATGCATGTGTGTGTATGCACCCACGTGTAGGCATGTGTGAGAGAGAGAAGTTGCTTAGAGGTTGATGGGAATATTAGTAGAATAGATATCAACAAAACCAAAAGATCAAACAAACAAGGGTTCCAAAAATAACACCAACAAAAGAGAGAAGGAGGTGAGAAGTTGAAAGGTTATGAAGTGTGCATGTGGCATGCACATAGACAAATGTACAATGATGGTTTTGATGATTTTAACCTGTTGGTAAAAAAATAAGCCAAGATATTCCAAGAATTTAATTAGAAGGGGGAAACTCACAAGTAGTTTTGATATTACATGTGACTAGAGATGGGCTTATCATTGCATGTGTGCTAAGAGCCATAGAGAGAAAGAATAATAGCACACATGTGGATATGAGAGAGGTAAAATATGTGTATAGAATAAACACGATCATATTGGAAGGGTTGGTGGAATGGATCGACACATGAGCATATGGGTAGAATTAAATCCAAACCAAAAGAAATGATCCCATTTGAACCATGTGTGATGTAATTAGGGCATGATCCTGGACAATGAATAGGGGCTTGTTAGTGATGGAACGAATTGAAGAGATATGCCGCAACTCCACTTGGGCATTATAGACATGTATAAAGAACCAAATACATTATATCAAGAAGCAAAATAATAATATGCACGACAATGCAATATGAGTAGAAGAACCAAATGAAATAGGTTTTAATATGATGCTCAAATGCAAGGTGGCATGATGACATGAGCATGATATAATTATGATGCAACAATTATATGTAGGAAGTAGCATATATATAGACTAGGCTAGTAGCATTGCAATTGTTAGACAATTGGGATGCTACAAATTCAAATGGATTAGAAATGGCAGAGGAAGGGAGATGGATTGTTCGTCCCGCGGTGGAAGAAGGTGAGGTGGAGGGTGAAGTGGGAGTGGGGCCGGGGCATCAGGGAGAGGGGGTGAAGAGGAGGTCGGTGAAAAATATCCAGCGTGGGAGAAGGGGAGAGCCGGTGGGCTTCTGTTGGGCTGGGGGTGTGGGCGGACTGCTGCTGCTGTTTTTTTTTCTCTTTTGCTTATTATTTTTAGTTTTTCTTTTTCTTTTTCTGTTTTCTTCAAAAACTTTTGATTTAGTGATCCAATTTGAATCAACTAAATTTGTAAAAATTTGTAAAACTCAAATTAGGTTTTTAGGGCATTATAGAACACATTTACTTTCCATTTTAGATTTTTCTAATCAAATTTATTCACTTTGGCTTTAATAGCTAATATTGTATTTTCTTAATTCTATTCTCAAATAATTCATATCTTTTTATCCATGGATCCAAATTGGATGAAACCAATCTCTATTGTTTTATTATTTTGCCCTTTATCTTTTTAGCCCTCATAGGAGTTCTCTTGTATAATTTAAATATGGAATATATCCATAGTATTGTGTTGTTCTTAGTGTTAACAAATAATTAGAGTTTTTTGGGTTTGAGATGTTTTTCACTTCTCTTAGGTTTCTAAAATGCAACCAAGTCAAGATGCTCATGCATGCTTTATGATTTGGGATTTTAAAACATGCACACCACTTCACAAACAAAATCATTTTATTTGGCTTGGGTTTTTGAGGCATTATATTAAATATTCCAAAAGTTTTTGTTCCTTCTGAATTTCAAAGAACTTGGTTCTTTATTTTGTTTAAAATTTTCACATTTCAAAATTTGGAAAATTTTGGGATGTGACAGGCTGGCGGGTGTCTGTCTCTCCTACTATAGTCAATATCTGATTTACAACGAGTTGCTAATAACTTGGTTATCTTCGTTGTGGTTCCGTGTTCGTAGGTAAGACCGGTTCTATCTCCGAAAGCCCTAAGCCACGTAAAACTTGCAATGGATAAATTAGAGGCGTCTAGTTTAGATCGTTGTTGGGCTAGTGTCATGATATGGTAATGTTGTAAGTAGATGTATGATAGATACCCTTACAACACACTTAACGTGTAAGTTTCATAGACCTTGGCCTTACACACAAAGGAATGATAGAGATCATACCACGAAGCATATGATAGATATCAAATGCATGGACCATATCATCCCACTTTACACATTAGATGTTTGCATCTTATATTGCTAGTTTGGCGCTTTTAGTAGCATTGTAAGATGATCCCTCATTTAAATATCAAGATAAAATGTGTTCTTCCTTAAGTATGCACTGTTCTATGGATCGTGTTTCGAGACATCACGTGATGATCGGGTGTACTCGAATCTACACTTTATTACAACGGGTGTAAGACAGTTTTACACACGCGAATACTAAGGTTCTTACTTGGCGAGCCTAGCATGTACAGACATGGCCTCGGAACATGGACCAAAAGGTTAAGCATGAGTCATATAGTTGATGTGATGCCCATATTGATGCTCGCCTTTGAAGCTACACCGACTCACGTGATGATCGGACTTGGTGTACTGGATTTGGTTCATGTAATCACCAAAAAGGCATGAGGGATGTCGTTTTTGAGTGGGAGTTCATTTCTAATTTGGATGAGTCAAACTCAATTTTTCATAAACTAAATCGAAGTGAATTTGCATCATTTGTTGTAGTCATTGGCGTCTGTTCACTACCTTATGCTTAGTTTCAATTGAGATAATAGAACTACAGAATTCTGGATATTTACTTTACGAACTGGTATCGTATTGTTTTGAATGTCAATTTAAGGTTTAGAAGCCCTATTGCAAACTTTCAGCAAACTCTATTTACTCCATGAAGTTTAATAAGCAGTATTAAATCAAGAGTAAGAATTCCAATGTTAGTATCTAAAGTATCATGTTTGCCTCCATGATTATTGATATTCAAAAGTTGTTTTAATATCAAGATTATCTAGGAGCTGGAAAATTGTTTCAGAAACCATCATGTGTGGAAGATATTGTGATATCTGAAACAATGTTTTTGGTTGCATTATGATAGAGTATAATTTAGCAAAATACATGTTCTCATATTGTATGAGAATTTGTCAAGGATGGAGATGCTAGGCATCCGGATATCCCAAAAAGGCTTTGGGAACTAACATTATACTCATGATTCTTCCTTATAGGCTATAGTAACTTGATCATGAAAGTTGTCATGATAAGGATGAATAGAAGATGTAGGTAAAATGTTTACTACACTAATAGATTACTAAAGAATGGATTTTTGAAAGAACACCAACCATTTGATGATAGTGATCCACTTCAAAGTGCAAGTCCAAAGGTATTAGTATTTGACTATATACACTTTGTACTATGTGTCATGTGAATGACACCACTATTGATGTTGATAGATTCTTTTAAAAGAAAAATAATTATTGAAAGAGAATCTATAAAATATTTGGCAGAAAAGAAAAGGTTGGAGATGTCCAACTTAGGTATATAGAAGATATACATGTTATGGCGGTATTCCTTGCCTGTTAAACAATGTGGTTCTGAGGTATTGGATACCGGTATTGGATACCGAATTGGTTGGTGTGAAGTGTCATACAGAACAACACAATTCATGAACTGCAACGGCCTAAGTAACTGGCAAGAGAATAAGTGATGATGTTCATCAAAAACAAATAAAGTGTTATTGTGTTTTCGTTGTCGTAAAACCTAGCCTTCAAGATTTGTTTTAATAATTGTTATTTTGTTCCGGTATTACGAGAACAATGGTTGTTCAAATAATTACCGTATTCCATAAAGGATGGATGAACTTTTACAAGTCTAGTTGGAGAAATCACATCCATAAACATTATTGCTAAAATTTCGTAAGACAAATGATTGGAAGATCACGTATGGAGTGACATCGCTGTTTGAATCATATTGGAAAGTAAACATGAAGAAAATCCATGTTGATGGATTTTTGGAGTCTTTTGATTTTGATCAATTGACGCTTGTGAAACTCTCCTCGAGATAATTGAAACTCCATCCATAGGCCAAAGAGGAACGGATGACTAACTTATTGGATATTATGCATGTTGATGTATATAGTCCATTATGTGTAGCCATATGCGATGGATCTTTTTGCTTCATATGCTTTCTCCATAAATTTGAGTGAATATATTTGTATATATAAGAAGTATGAAACATTTGAAAATTGCTCAAAGACTATCAAGATGAAGTAAAAAATCATTGTAACAAGAAAATAAAAGATTTTATGATTTGATCATAAAGGAAGATATTTGAGTTACAGGTTTAGAAAAACACCTAAGATTTCAGGAATTGTTCCATGAATTTGCATTTCCCGATAAACCACAGGAGTATGGTATGTTCGAGAGATCAAATCAAACCTTGTTTGACATGGTAAGATCAAAGGTGTCATTTATAAAACTTCCGTTATGTTTTAAGGATTAAAGCTTTAGAGACTACCGCTTTTACACTGAAAAGAGCACCATCGTGATCCGTTGAAATGACACCATATGAGTTATGGTTTGGGATAAAACCCGAATTGTCTTTTCTTAAATTTTGGTATGCTATGCATAAGTAAAATGTTTACAACCAAAGTCGGATAAGCACGTCTTTGTAGGTTATCCCAAAGAATTTGTTGGGAATTCCTCCATAACACCGAGGACAAAAGAGTTTGTCGCTTGGAACGTCAAGTTTCTTGAGAAGGAATTTCTCGTGAAAAGTCAAGTGGGACAACAATAGAAATTTGATAAGGTTGTTGAACCTTAGCTATATGTGCTAAGTAGCGCAGCGCCGGAAAGTGTCCCGGTGGCGGCCACAATGCTTATGGCTCCCGTGATTACAAAGGGTGTGATCTTGGAGATTAGAGTTCCTATTGAACAATGTGGGTCGGTAAGAATCAAATAGTAAGATTTGAAACAGAAGTCGTTATTGTTTTGACAATGATGAACCGACTGCATGCAAAGAAGCGATGATGGCCCCTGACTCCATAAAATGACTAGAAGTCATAGAATCCGTGATAGTATCCATACACGAGAAATCAAGTTTCTGAACTTTTTAGACCCTCTAGAAAGACGTGAAGCCTATCGGTCATGTTTGGATCTATAAAGAAATAGACATGGATGTTTAACATCTATTAAATAGTCGACATGTCAGAAAGAAGTTTACGGCAATGTTCAAGGAGTTGACTATGACAAGATTTGATCTTTCATAGCGATATTTAGTCTTGACGGATTAATGTAGCAACCACTACATATAATTTGGTATATGGTAGTTGAATAAACAAAACAAGGTTCTTCTAATAGAATGGTTACCTAGGACGTGTACTTGATACGGTCTGAAGGGTTTTGTTAATTCAAAGGGTGCAAAAAGAGCATGCAAACTTCAATAGTTGAAGTGAGCATAGCGGAGTTGGAAGCTTCACCATGATGAAAATGTTAAAGGAGTTTAATTTCATCGGCGATGATGAAGATGCTTGCATTTGCAAGAAATTAAGTGGGAGCACTGGGATAAATTTCCAATACATTATGCAGAGTACATATTCTTGATTGGAAATGATGTATCTTTTATTGACACAGGTTAAGAATTTCATTAAAATAGGATTTCGATGAAAGACTTGGGCAAAACCGGAATATTTGGCATCAATGTCTATATGGATAGGTTGAGGCGCTAATATGGTTATGCCAGACGTACATATATGAGATATTTAAAGGGTTCAAAATGGAAACAACAAGAAAGGTTCTTGCTGCATGGAAAGGATTGTATCAAGATTCAAGTGTTTCAACACTTGGTGAGTAAAATCACATGAATATTTTGATCGATTATACCATGATATGTATATATCTAGATATGTCCTATGCTCTAAATGTTATGAGCACATACCAGAATGATTCATAAGATGATCATTGGACAATACTAAAGATATTTTTATGAGCTTTGGAAGAACTAAGAATATATCATGTATAAGTGACAAATAGTTGAAGGTAGTTCATTGTGAAGTGTTACATTGATACTAGTTTAGTCACAAGATACGAATTAAATTTATTTCAATTTAGACTATGGATGGCACAATGTAATGGAAAGGATGTTCCATGATGGATTTGGATGAGTTCCAAACTTGAGACATTGTGACGGATACTACAACAAAAGGCTAAGTATATGACTGCTATAGTAGCAGCAAAGGAGGGCATTTGTGTTAAGTAGTTTGTTATCAAACTAGGTGTGGTTCAAAGTGGGCTAATATTATGAAGATATATTCTATGACAATAATATCAACATATTTTAACCTGAGCGAACTAAAGGTCTCACCAAAGGACCAAATTTATACAATGCCATCTCATTTGAGAATGAGTGATGCGTAGAGATGCAAAGACATGCAAATACACACGGACCTGAGACTGTCAGATCCGAAGATTATGTTAACCACTAGCAACCGCGTATATGCAACAGCGGAAAGCCATAGGTGTTCAATACGCAAAGTTTTTCAAACTAGATTATTGACTCTAGTGCAAGTGGGAGACTGAAGGGAATATGCCCGAGAGGCAATAATAAAGTGGTTATTATCTTATTCCATGTTTATGATAAATGTTTATTTTGCATGCTATAATTGTATTAATTTGGAAACGTTAATACATGTGTGTTTGATAAACAAAAGGAAAGTTCCTAGTTATGCCTCTCTTATAAACTAGCTCGTTGATTAACAAGATGATCAAGGTTTCCTGATCATGGACATTGGATGTCGTTAATAACGAGGTCACAACATTGGTGGAATGATGTGATGAACACTCATCCGAAGTATAGCATTACGATCAGAGTCATTATGTTTATATTGCTATAACATCATATGAAGTAATTTTAGTCCTTAGACCATGAGATCATGTTAATTGCTAACACCGGAAGAGTATCTTGATAACATCAAACGTCACACTGTAACAGAGTGACTATAAAGGTGGGTTAAGTGCTACGAAGGTGTTATGTTGAGGCTCATGGATCAAGAGTGGGATTTGTCCATCCCGATGACGGATAGATATACTCTGGGCCCTCTCGGTGATATCAAATTGAAATAGCTTGCAAGCAAGTGATGTCATCACTAGAATGTTATATCACGGGAACGAGAAAAGAGTGCATGTCGGTAACGAGATCAAACTAGGTATTTGGATGCCGATGATCAAATCTCGGACATGTAATATATCACGAGACAAAGGGATTTAGTTACGACGTTAAAGGTTCACACGATCAAAAGAGTCATCGTTGAATATGTGGGAGTCAGTACGGATCTCCAAGTCCCGCTGCTGATTATTGATCGGAGAGGGGTCTCGATCATGTCTGCATTATTCGCGAACCGTAGGGTGACACACTTAAGGGATACCGACACCATTTGGAGCAAATATGTTTCAGATAAAGATTTAAGAAAGCGCTGGAATCATTTCGATGGAAACAGAAATTGTTTCGGGTGAAATTGCAGAAACTGGTTCTGCATGTGATATTGAAATGTTGTAGGGGGTTTTATGTGAATGTTTGTTAATTAAAGTAATTAACAAAATTCTGAATAAAATAAATAAATAGTTTTATTTAATGAGAGCTTGCATTAAATTTGGTGGAAATTTAATGCATCTGAGTGGAAGTGTGAGTGGAGGCATATTTATGTGAGTGGAGCATTCACCACATGAATGATGGAAGAGGTGGCGGCACCACCATGGCTGCCACGCCATGGCCCTTGGCTTCCCCCCTCTCCCTATAAAAGGCCCCCCTCTCCTCCTCATAACACACACCTCCTCGTGAAGGATCTCTCTCCCCCTCTAGTTATTCCCCATGGTCTCGGATTAGCGAGATACATGTTCCCGGTGGCTTTATCTGGAAAGGAGTTGCTGCTTCCACTGCTTTGCTGGAGCGAGGGATGGAGGTTGTCGAGGTACCGGACGTGTGTGCGATCACGGATGCACCGCTGCTTTGCGGTGCTGGACTTGGTGGTGCTGGACTTGCTGGAGCTGGATCTGATGGACGTGCTGGAGCCGAACCTGCTGGACTTCATCACGATCTTGAGATCGGCAAGTGTACGACTACATCATCTATGAGTTCCAACTCGTTAACAAAGCTTTGTTGTCTTCGAGGGTAAGTTCTATATGGATGTATATCCACCCGTTGCTTGTATCTAGTAGATAGATCTTGGCGTATAGTTCCCATCGTAGGAATTTTTTTGTTTTCTATGCTGCGAACCCAAAAATTTTACCTAATATCTTTTCAGTATGTCATTCTCCTGATTGGTGGATTGACACGGGTGCTAATACACATGTATGCTCTGATATATCCATGTTCTCTTCTTATCAGGTCTCAACGACTTCCTCCGTGCTGATGGAAAACAGATCACGTGCTTCTGTTCATGGTGTTGGTACGGTAAATCTGAAGTTTACTTTGGGGAAGACCGTAAAGCTAAAGAATGTGCAGCACGTTCCCTCCACCAATAAGAATCTCGTCAGCGGACCGCTTCTATGTCGAGATGGTTTTAAGTTGGTTTTTGAGTCCAATAAAGTTATAATTTCTAATTATGTATAATTTGTTGGAAAGGGTTATGAGTGCAGAGGTCTATTCCGCTTATCTTTGTCAGACTCATGTACTAAAGTTATTAATCATGTTTGCAATGATAATGAGTCCAATATTTGGCATTCACGACTTTGTTATATTAACTTTGGTTGCATGACGTGGCTAGCCAATATGAGTTTAATTCCGAAATTTATCATTGTCAAAGGTTTTAAGTGTCAAGTTTGTGTGCAAGCAAAGCAACCTCGCAAGTCTCATACGACTACGGAACCGAGAAACTTAGCACCACTAGAACTTATACATTTAGATCTTTGTGAGATGAATGGTGTGTTGACACGAGGTGGAAGAAGATACTTTATGACGTTGATTGATGACTCCACTAGATACTGCTACGTTTATCTTCTGAAATCTAAAGATGAAGCTTTCAATTACTTCAAAAATTATAAAGCTGAAGCAGAAAACCAACTTGATCTTAAAATCAAGCGGCTAAGGTTAGATCGTGGTGGAGAGTACTTTTCAAATGAATTTGATCTATTCTGTATGGAACATGGTATTATCCATGAGAGGACGCCTCCCTACTCACCTCAGTCAAATGGGGTGGCCAAAAGAAAGAAACGCACTCTAACTAATTTGGTTAACGCCATGTTAGATACATCGGGTCTTTCCAAGGAATGGTGGGGGGGCGCTAATGACTGCGTGTCATGTCCTAAACTGTGTTCCCGTAAAGGATAAAACCATGACTCCATTTGAGGAATGGGAGAATAAAAGGCTTAAACTCTCTTACTTACGAACTTAGGGATGTTTGGCGAAAGTCAATATTCCAATACCCAAGAAGCGAAAGCTTGGACCAAAAATTGTGGATTGTTTTTCTGGGATATGCTTTTCATAGCATTGGCTATAGATTTTTGATAGTAAACTCTAAGGTATCTGACATGCATGTTGGTACGATTATGGAGTCGAATGATGCGACTTTCTTTGAGGATATCTTTCCCATGAAAGGTATGTCTAGCTCATCAAATTAGGAGATGACTAGTTCATCTAGTCAGGAATTTGTTATAATTCCTGAACCCACTATGCCAATAGAACACTATGGTGATCCTGTGGAGGACGACAATGAAGCTCCTAAAAGGAGCAAGAGACAAAGGACTTCAAAGTCATTTGGCAATGATTTCATTGTGTACCTTGTGGATGATACTCTCACTTCTATTTCAGAAGCCTATGCATCTCAAGATGCTGAATACTAGAAAGAGTTGTCCGTAGTGAGATGGATTTCATTTTAGCTAATCGAACTTGGGAGGTCACTGATCGTCCTTATGGGTGCAAACCTATAGGATGTAAGTGGGTGTTCAAGAAAAAGCTTAGACCTGATGGTACTATTGAAAAGTACAAGGCACGTCTTGTGGCCAAGGGTTATACCCAGAAAGAAGGTGAAGACTTCTTCGATACATACTCACCTGTAGCTAGATTGACCACTATTAGAGTACTACTATCCTTGGCTGCCTCACATGGTCTTCTCATTCATCAAATGGATGTTAAGACAACTTTTCTAAATGGAGAGCTAGATGAGGAAATTTATATGGAGCAGCCTGATGGATTTATAGTAGATGGTTAGGAAGCAAATGTGTGTAAGTTAGTGAAGTCTTTATATGGTCTTAAGCAAGCTCCTAAGCAGTGGCACGAGAAGTTGGAAAGAACTTTAACCGCTAAAGACTTTGTTGTAAACGAAGTTGATAAGTGTGTGTACTATCGCCATGGTGGGGGTGATGGAGTTGTTATATGTCTCTATGTTGATGGCATATTGGTCGGGACCAACCTCACTATTATTGGGGAGGTCAAAGAGTTCCTATCTCGTTGCTTTGAGATGAAGGACTTGGGAGTGGCTGATGTAATCTTAAACATCAAGCTACTGAAGGATGACAATGGTGGGATTACACTGCTTCAGTCCCACTATGTGGAAAAGATATTGAGTCGCTTTGGGTATAGCGACTGCAAGTCTTCTCCAACGCCTTATGATCCGAGTGTGCTACTTTAAAAGAATCGAAGGAATGCTAAAGATCAATCGATATATTCTCAAATCGTTGGCTCGCTCATGTATTTAGCCAGCGCTACGAGGCCTGACATCTCCTTTGCTGTAAGCAAACTGAGTCGATTTGTGTCAAATCCTGGAGATGATCATTGGCATGCTCTTAAGAGAGTTTTGCGCTATTTGAAAGGCACTATGAGTTATGGTATTCACTATATTAGGTATCCTCGAGTACTTGAGGGTTATAGTGATTCAAATTGGATATCTGATGCTGATGAGATTAAGGCCACAAGTGGTTATTTGTTTACACTTGGTGGTGGCGCTGTTTCCTGGAAGTCTTGCAATCAGACCATCTTAACGAGGCCAACTATGGAAGTAGAACTCACAATATTAGACAGAACCACTGTTGAAGTAGAGTGGCTTCGTGAGCTTTTGGTGGACTTACCTGTGGTTGACAAACCAATACCCCCCATCCCGATAAACTGTGATAATCAAATTGTGATCGTCAAAGTAAACAGTTCTAAGGATAATATGAAGTCATCAAGGCATGTGAAGAGGAGATTGAAATCTATCAGGAAACTGAGAAACTCTAGAGTTATTGCGTTGGATTATATCCAAACATCTAAGAACTTGGCAGATCCTTTCACAAAGGGTTTATCACGTAATGTGGTAGATAATGCATCGAGGGAGATGGGTTTGAGACCCACACAATGAGTTGTTCGCAGTGGCAACCCACTCTATGTGATCGGAGATTCCGTGAATTAGAGATGGGAGACAAGTTGTTGATCAGCTGAGAGGAGAGTATACCATATTATATTTACATCTCTATAAAGATGCAATACTCTCTTATTCTGCATGGCAGGTTGATATTTATCTTAATATGTTCCAGGTGGCTTTTCTAAGCGGAGATGTTGTCCTGCAGAACATCTATTGAGGAACACGCCTATATGAGTCTGACTGTTAAACGTCGCAGTCTATGAGAGTTGGGTGCTCTCTAATAAACTCATGGAAGGCCCTAGAGTATGACGCATAAGCTCCAAACCGTGGGGAAGCCCTGCAGCAGCCCTGTACCGGTCTAGATTTTGTGTGAAACTAGTGTGCAGAAAACTTCTAGTTCAAGGCATAGTCCACTATTCAAGTTTCTAGCTAGTTGATACGTCCAAAACGTATCTACTTTCCCGAACACTTTTGCTATTGTTTCTCCTTTATACTTGTGTGATTTGGATGCAACTAATGCAAACTGACGTTGTTTTCAGCAGAATTGCCTTGGTGTCTACTTTTTGTGCAGAAAATCAACTATCAGGAAAAATCCCGGAAAATATGCCAAAAATCCTATTTCACCCGAAGACTCTAGGAGCCAGAATATGAGACGGAGAAGAGCCCTAGGGTGGCCACACCACCTGGTGGCGCGGGCCAGGCCAGGCCGCGCCAGGGGATGGTGTGGGCCCCCCAGGCACCCCCTCGGCCTCTCTCTTCGCCTATAAGGAGCCTTCTGACCTAAAAACTTCGGAGGGTTCGACGTTTTTCCAGAAGGAGTTCCACTCCACCGCCACCACCAGATTCCATGAAACAGCACCAGAAACTCTGTTCTGGCACCCTGCCGGGACGGGGAATTGGAGGAGATCATCGCCATCATCATCACCATCGCTTCTCCATCGACCATCCATGTTTCCCCCATCTATGAGTGAGTAATCCCCCACTGTAGGCTATGGGGATGGTAGGGATTGGATGAGATTGTTCATGTAATGGCATCAGATTGTTAGGGCATAGTGCCTAGTATCTTTTATTAGTACTTTATGACTTTGTTGCGACTTGTTGTGCTTAATGCTTATCACTAGGTCCCGAGTGCCATGATTTTAGATCTGAACTTATTATTGATTCATTATGATAGTATTGTCTCTGGTCTTATCTACAAGTTGTATACACACGTCGTTGTCCGGAACCTATGGCCCCGAAGTGACAGAAATCGGGATAACCAGAAGGGAAAGGCCTTGATGTCAGGATCACATGTGTTCATGGAGTGTTAATGCTTTGCTCCGGTGCTCTATTAAAAGGAGCACCTTAATTGCCAGTAGTTCCCTAGAGGCCCCGCTGCAAACGGGCTGGCAGGACAAAAGATGTTGTGCAAGTTCTCATTGCGAGCACGTATGACTATATATGGAACACATGCCTAGGATTGTCTAGTACTTGGGTGCTTTATCTTATTTATCTGCAATTGCCCTATGTTCTGATTGCTATGTGAATTGTCTTGTCCATGCAACGCCCGTCCATCCATCCCTATGCCTACCGCACTCGAATCCCACTATTTACTGCTTTTGTTACTACTGTCTTTGTTTTGCTACTGCTGCTACTTTGCTATTCCTACTACAAAACTGTTGCTACTGATAAACTGTTGTGAGCAAGATTGTTTCCAGGTGTAGCTGAATTGACAACTCAGTTGTTAAGACTGATAAATATTCTTTGGATCCCCTTGTGTCGAATCAATAAATTGGGTTTCACTTCCCTCGAAAATACTGCGATACACCCCCTATACTTGTGGGTCATCAAGACTATTTTCTGACGCCGTTGCCAGGGAGCATAGCTTTATTTATCAAGTTCACTTGGATTCTCTATTGTTTCCTGCTTTCCATCCATCATGGTAAGTCTCGTGATGGCAAGGTTCCTATTTTACCATCCACTACAAGAAGAGGTACGGTTCTGAACACCTCTACTGCTCTTGATTCACCGTCTGTTTTGAGTAAGTTCCTTACACCACCACATACACATGCTACACACACTGCTACTACTGCTGAATCTGAAACTTCTGATACTTATGATGCTGCTTCTACTGTGCTTGATAAAAGTGGTTCATTAGGTCCTTTCCTAGATGCTACGATTGCTAGAACTATAGCTGGAAATACCGAAACTCCTAATGAAGGCACTGCCACACCTATTAGCTCACCTGAGTTTAGTAAGAGTTATGATGCTGAAGAAGATTATGTTGAGATGACTGATGAGTTTATTGAAGAATGTAGGAACACCCATGATAGGAGCGCTGCTAAGAGTCTCCTTTAGAGGCGTACTATTAGACCCAAATTATCTCTTGATGCTAAGTTTGCTGCTTCTCCCATAAACATTATAGATGAAGATTATGATTTCTCTCTCGATCTATCTTACATAGCTATTGTCGAGAAAGAACCTTTTTGTGGGACTAAGAATGAAAGTGCGGTAGCACATATGAATGAACTTTCTACCATGAGTGGCTTGTTTTCTGATGATATTAAGATGCATACTTATTTTGTTGCTAAGATTTTCCCTTTTTCACTAAAAGGAGAAGCTAAAACTTGGTTTGGTAATTTACCTCCGGGATCTATTGATAGCCCTGAGTGCTTGATTAGTACTTTCCTGCAGAAATATTTTCCTCCTAGTGCTAGACATGATGTTTTGCAGGAACTTTTTGATTTTAAACAAGGAGAAAAAGAGGTATTGCCTGAATCTTGGGCAAGGTTTTGTACTTTGATTCATGCACAGGCTGGAAGTCCATTACCTAAGAATGAGCTACTAGATATATTTTATAATGGACTAACCGAAGAATCTAGGACATACCTAGATAGTTGTGCTGATTGTGTTTTCAGGAATAGGACTCCCAAGGAAGCTGAGGAATTAATGGCTAAAATAAGCAAGAATTATGAAGATTGGACTCCTTCTAAACAAGTTACGCCTGAAGTAATTGTACCTGAACCATCTATTCCTGTGCCTATTCCAACATCAAAGAAGAGAGGAGTTATTGAATTAAATGATGAAGTGATGAAGGAAGCTAAGAAATGTCTTAAGGAGAAGGGAATTAAAGCTGCGGATGTCAAGAATTTACCTCCTATAGAAGAATTATGTAAGCCTATTCCCTACTCACCCACCATTGAGGTACACTCCCTCCAACACTTTGATGAAGGTGATATACCTTACTTGAAACCTCCTGATCAATGCTTAGAAGAATTTGATATGTTTATTGTTAAGCAAGATAACTTTAATAAAAGGGTGCAAAATCATCTAATGGAAAACACTAGAGCTATTGTTGAGTTGAAAGATATTGTGGAAAGAACCTCTAATGATATTAAAATGATTGTTAAACACTTTCAAATGGTTCAAACTCAAATAGATCAACTAGTTAAAGTACAAAACGACTTGCTAGTTAATGTTGCTAAAGAAAAACATGCTTATGAAATTAGAACTAGAAGTGGAGCTACTACCCAGGATCCTCTATATCCTGAGGGGCATCCCAAAAGGATTGAGCAGGATTCTCAACAAGCTAAAAATTGTGGTTCTACTCGTAAGAAAAGGAAAAAGAAACATAAAACTGTTGTAGAACCCTCTAAACTTGCTTTAGATCCTAATAGTATATCCATCTCCGATGCTGAAACTGAAAGTGATAATGAAGAAAATGTTGTTCCTAATGAAGAAAAAGTTGAAGAAGAACCTGAAAACCACACTAAGACTACTAAATACACCAAAGAAGATTTTATTGCTAAGAAACATGGTAGTGAAAGAGAACCTTGGGTCCAAAAACCTATGCCTTTCCCTGATAAGAAACACAAGTCAAAGGAAGATGAACACTATAATAAGTTTTGTGAGTGGATGAAGCCTTTATTCTTGCAAATTCCTTTGACGGATGCTATTAAATTGCCTCCTTACTCAAAGTATATGAAGGACATTGTCTCGAATAAAAGGAAGATCCCTAATGAAGAAATTTCTACTTTGCTTGCTAATTATTCCTTCAATGGTAAGGTTCCTAAGAAACTTGGAGACCCAGGGATTCCAACTATCCCTTGCTCTATTAAGAACCGTTATGTTAGAACTGCTTTGTGTGATTTGGGAGCTGGAATTAGTGTTATGCCTTTCTCTCTCTATAAGAGGCTTGAGCTTGAAAAATTAATACCAACTGATATATCTTTGCAAATGGATGATAAGTCCACCACTATTCTTGTGGGTATATGTGAGGATGTACCTGTTCAGGTGGCTCATAATTGCTTGATATTAACTGATTTTGTTGTGCTTGAAATGCCTGAAGATGATAATATGTCTATTATTCTTGGGAGACCTTTTCTTAATACTGCAGGAGCTGTTATTAATTGTAATCAAGGAAAGGTGACCTTCAATGTTAATGACAAGGAACATACTGTCTATTTCCCCAAGAAGATTGAAAGGACTTATGGTTTAAATTCAATTGAACATGTTGAAGGCATTCAAGTTGCAGAAATATATTGTCCCATACCAAAAGAAAAATTTGAAACTATTATGATTGGGACAATTGCTATCAAGGTTGAGGTAACATAATCATTTATGGAATACAAAGTTTTGTCTCATATGAAATTGTTTTGGTAGCAATACTTGATCAACCTTGCTAACAAAAGGATTCCATTGAACGAAACAATGTTTTCATTATGATTATCCCCATTTATTTCTATCCTTTGCATTTTAGTTTTTGCTTTCGTTTAGTTTACTTTGTGTTGTTAGTTTGCTTGCATGCTAGAACTTCTGTAGTTCTAGCCTTGTTTTTGTCTTTGCATCATGTTTCCAAAAAAGAAAAGAAAAATCTGTCTGTCAGAAAAATCATTTTTCTATTTCTGAAAAGTGCCCAAAAATAAAGTGTCTTGAAAAATTCCAGAAAATTCATATTAAATTTTTACGTGAAAAAAGGGGCAGAGGAGTACCTGGTAGGTACCAGGGGGGCCCACTAGGCAGGCACACCATGTGGTGGCGCGGCCAGCCCTGGGTGGCGCCATGCCCTGGTGTGGGCCACCCCTGGCCCCCCACCACCTCTCTCTCCTGGCACTTTCTTCTCTCTCCCGAGTAAGCTCCAGTTCATATTCAAAATCGCGTTCTCTCTATGCTTGCTCCGATTTCTTCGATCTCTTTTCTCAGCCCATCTTTCTTGCTGAAATTTGGAGCAATTGTTCCTTGGTATGTGACTCCTCCCCTTATCCAAGTAGATTTGTGTTTGGTAGATTGTATGTTGAGTATTTTGCTGCTATAGGTAACTGGTTATGAGAGCTTGTAAGCTTGTTTGATGCTTAGAGATATAGTTTTGATGCATGTTTTAGGCCTCTTGCAAGTCCCTATGAGTAGAATCCTTCTTTATATTTACTTTGCAATCACTTGTTTAATAGGTGTTTAATTTTCAGAATACCAAGCATGAACAACCACACTTTTGGAGAGAGATTTGAGAGTGATGCACCTAGGAGGTCGAGGCCCTCAAGAACAGCCTCTCAAGCTAGGCCATCATACAATGAAGACCTCATTGCAACATGCATTGGCAGTGAAAGGGATGATGGGGATGCTCACCCATCTTCTTTTCCTTGTTTTACTTTCTTGCAAGCTGCAGGTATTCTTGATGATTTCTTGCTACTGATTGAGAGGGTTGGCTTGACCTCTTATATGCAAGATGAGAGTGCACAATACGCTATGCTCACCAAAACTTTTGTTGAGAGCTTCTCATTTACTAACACATCCTATCATTCCACTGTCTTTCAAAATCTATGGTATACCCTTCACCATGCCTTTGGAGAGATTTTGCAGTATTGTAGGTGTGCGTATGACAGGGACAGTGAAGAAAATTCAAGGGAGGCCCGCTGATTTGTTGGAGCTTTACCGAGGGGTGACCAATGATGATGACCGCGTGGCGCAGCGCGGAAAGATAAGAAATATCCAACTCCCTGCTCTTAGATACTTTGCATACTACCTTGCCACTAGTGTTTTGGGTAGGGAGAACACTAGTAATATCTCCAACTATCACTTAGCTTTCCTTGCTGCTGCGCTCAACAATGATACTCGGTACAATCTTGGCTCGCTTATTGCTCGCTGCCTAGCTGCTAGGGGGGCTATCTATGGGGGCATCATTGCCTCGTGTGTAGTCGATGCATTAGATATTTCGGTGGCTCCTGATGATGTTATGCTAGCACCACAGAGGCTCAACCTTGTTGCCATGAAAACTCGTCACTTTATCACTTCTGCCTCTGATTTGAACAATCTAGTATATAGGATGCTTTTAACTGACGGGGATGAAAGGGAGATCCTTTGCCACAGCCTGCTTTGTTCAGTGTTGACAGGAGACCGTGGTCGCGCTCCAAGGAGGAGGTGGACAAGTAGCTTCGCTTGTTGGGTTTCCACGAGCAGCACCAGGAGGATGTGCCCTCCTATGATTACTCCGCACATTACGGAGGGACGTACTCGGGCTCGCACCAGGACGAGGGTACCTCCTCATCATACCCCGGTGACACTTCATCTTGGCCATCCTGGGAATGATATCCACTTAGGCCAAAAGCCTAAGCTTGGGGGGAGGTACGCCGACACCGCACTCATCTCCATATCATGATACGTCGGTTCTTTGTATATTCATGTTTTTGCTTTCCTTTTAGTTTTCGTTCTTCTTTGCTTTGCTTTCTAAAAACACAAAAAGACCAAAAATATTTCTGTTGTTTCTCTTTGGTTTGCTTCTTATTTTTGCCTTGGTTTGCTTTTCCCTTTTTGCCTTGTTTGAACTATTCGAAAAACCCAAAAAGACTTTGCTTTGCTTGTTTTTCTCTTTTTGTTCTTGTTTAAAAATCGAAAACACCAAAAATATTTTTCGTTCTTCTTTGGTTTTTGCGAGTTGGCTACAGGGTTCGGCAGTTCTCAGTGGATTATTGGTTTCATATTATTATTCAAGCCACACAAGTGAAGAGCAATAATGATGATTAATGACAACTTGAGGCGTGGTAAGAGGCTGGTAACGAACTCTATTTGTTTTCATTTTTTGTACATATACTCATCATTATGAGGTTGCTTAGTCCGTTCATGTAGAGTGTATGTTTTCTTCGGATGCTTAGTAGTTCTTGCTTTCTTGTGATTAGCTCCAGCTCGCTAATAGTTTGTAGCATGTTCCATGAATTTTTGCTTGCATTACTCTATTCATAAATTGGTATGACACCGTGGTATCCTCCTCTGAATATTTCATTTGATTGACTTGGCACATGCTCATGCATGCACATGACTGTGATAATCAGTTAAGCCTTGATGAATTGTTTTGCCTTGAGGATCTTGAATCATTTTCATGCCATGAGTAGTCTTGTTTTGTTGCAAGCATGATAATGACAGCTATTGCTCTCTCGTTTGTCGCTCCCTTACTATTGCTAGCCTTCATTTCCACTGAGTGTTTTACTCATGTTTCCAACTCCCTAAACCCAATATTTCCAAAGTGTCCACCATACCTACCCATGAGCATCATTTTCTACTTTCATGCATATTCAATATGCCTTGTTTTCTTCCGAATAAAATGTTTGCTTGTTATGAGAAAGTTAGTTAGTAAAGCTCTCAAGAACTTGACGGCACACTTTATTTTCTTGCTCTTAATAAACCTGAACCATTGTGTCCTTCTTTTTTGCGCATATGCTTGCGCTTTATGAGTTGAAGTTAGCAGAACCATGTATCATGGGGACCGCTTTCAACGCTTCATAGGTACTTTGTACTTAGTTGATATCATGTTCTTTTGCTTATGGATCCCGGCGGTGTGAAATAAAAGTGGAACTTGTAAGATCATGGAGTTTGTATGTAGTTAGAGAAACGCCTGGGCCGCTAGCCTAAGCCATGCCTAATCATGGTGGAAACTTGTAGCATAACCATAATGAGCATTCTATGAAGCATCCTCAATAAAAATCTATGCACATAGTAAATAAAAAGATTGCTGAGATGCTCATTGTCTGCTTGCCTTGTCATTTTGATCATGGGATAGCTCCCGTGTCATGTGCAAGGGGTACCCCGTTGGCGGTTCTCTATGATACGTATATACTTACAATGAGAAGAGCTTACTTGTGACTAAAGTTCAGTAGCATGAGGATCGGTCTTCGTAAGTAAGGGGCATGAGACTTCAATTTATAACTTGTCAAGCATATCCTCTTAGTTGAGTCACTTTCACCTTAACCACATTAAAGATGCTTATGATAGAGGCAATGAGAGCTCAAAACTAACGAGTACCATACTTTCAGCATTTGGAAGCCTTTCAAATTATTCAAAACCTTTTCCTCTACCTGTTGAGTCTCCACTTATTCTTTGAGCACCTTCTTGAGAGCATAGTTGTCATCATTTGTGTTTGTTTCATTACTTGATTATTCGTGTTATGACTTTGATGCTTGTATATTTGATATATTTACTTCTAGTCATCACTTGAACTTCAGAGGTGCCTTGGCATTCATAATCAAAGGCAAGCGAGATACCACTCTATCATACCTTTTTATGAGCATGGTAATGTTACTTATGTTTGTGCCTCATGCTACTGAGTTGGAATCTCTTCATAGCTTGCAATGACTATTAAGTAGCCTTGGTTGCATACTCTTTATTATGAATTGTCTAAGTAGTTGATCACATTGCAGAGAATATTTACATCATATAAAGCAAATGTGTTCGTGAAAGTTCTTTTATCGCACTCAGTTTTCAACAGAATTGCTTGAGGACAAGCAATAAGCTAAGCTTGGGGGGAGTTGATACGTCCAAAACGTATCTACTTTCCCGAACACTTTTGCTATTGTTTCTCCTCTATACTTGTGTGATTTGGATGCAACTAATGCGAACTCACGTTGTTTTCAGCGGAATTGCCTTAGTGTCTACATTTTGTGCAGAAAATCAACTATCAGGAAAATCCCGGAAAATATGCCAAAAATCCTATTTCACCCGAAGACTCCAGGAGCCAGAATACGAGACGGAGAAGAGCCCTGGGGTGGCCACACCACCTGGTGGCGCGGGCCAGGCCAGGCCGCGCCAGGGGGTGGTGTGGGCCCCCTAGGCACCCCCTCGGCCTCTCTCTTCGCCTATAAGGAGCCTTCTGACCTAAAAACTTCAGAGGGTTCGACGTTTTTCCAGAAGGAGTTCCGCTCCGCCGCCACCACCAGATTCCATGAAACAGCACCAGAAACTCCGTTCTGGCACCCTGCGGGACAGGGAATTGGAGGAGATCATCGCCATCATCATCACCATCGCTTCTCCATCGACCATCCATGTTTCCCCCATCTATGAGTGAGTAATCCCCCGCTGTAGGCTATGGGGATGGTAGGGATTGGATGACATCGTTCATGTAATGGCATCAGATTGTTAGGGCATAGTGCCTAGTATCTTTTATTAGTGCTTTATGACTATTGCGACTTGTTGTGCTTAATGCTTGTCACTAGGGCCCGAGTGCCATGATTTCATATCTAAACTTATTATTGATTCATTATGATACTATTGTCTCTGGTCTTATCTACAAGTTGTATACACACGTCGTTGTCCGGAACCTATGGCCCCAAAGTGACAGAAATCGGGATAACCGGAAGGGAAAGGCTTTGATGTGAGGATCACATGTGTTCACGGAGTGTTAATTCTTTGCTCCGGTGCTCTATTAAAAGGAGCACCTTAATTGCCAGTAGTTCCCTAGAGGCCCCGCTGCAAACGGGCTGGCAGGACAAAAGATGTTGTGCAAGTTCTCATTGCGAGCACGTATGACTATATATGGAACACATGCCTAGGACTGTCTAGTACTTGGGTGATTTATCTTATTTATCTGCAATTGCCCTATGTTCTGATTGCTATGTGAATTGTCTTGTCCATGCAACGCCCGTCCATCCATCCCTATGCCTACCGCACTCGAATACCATTGTTTACTACTTTTGTTACTACTGTCTTTGTTTTACTACTGCTTCTACTTTGCTATTCCTACTACAAACTTGTTGCTACTGATAAACTGTTGTGAGCAAGATTGTTTCCAGGTGCAGCTGAATTGACAACTCAGTTGTTAAGACTGATAAATATTCTTTGGCTCCCCTTGTGTCGAATCAATAAATTGGGTTTCACTTCCCTCGAAAATACTGTGATACACCCCCTATACTTGTGGGTCATCACTAGTGTAGCATGAAGTTTAATGTGGAAGTTCAACTTAACAGTCTCCACTACACACCGGTATATAAAACAATATTCTGGAATAGAAGTGAGGTGATATGCCAATGAGACTTTGTGGGGGATTATTGGAATTTGGTGAGTTTTGGGATGTTGCCCCATTAGACAAATTCTGAAATTCACTTTGGCCCATTTGTGCATGGCAGCATATGGCTGTGCTAGTGGTATCAAAGTTTAGTCCCACATTACTAGTTGAGTGAGAGTTACACCTTCTTATATACTAGACCGTTCCACCACTCACTAAGGTGTGAGAAGAAGAGCAGCTCTTGCGCACTCCTCCTCCGACACCGCCCGCCTCGCCTAGCCACGCCTTGTGTCAACACCCGGATTTTTAATCCCAGATGCCCGTTATGCCATACCTCGCAATCCCAGGATTACCATTTTTGCGAGACATAACAGATTGGATATCACAGTACATCATCCATTACAAACCATACATAAGGTCTTACACAAATAAGGATCTCATGATCCAGTCTTAATACAACAAGCAGCGGAAATAAAAGATAAGCGTAGCGGTGGGGTCCATCTTTCGGGGGCACAGGCAATGCTGACGAAGGCAGATGATCCTAGTTATCATAGTTGTCCTGTTGGCCATCATCTTGATAGTCTCCTTCATAGTCTGGCCATGATAATAGCTAGGGACAAAAGCCATGAGTACTTTTTAACTACTCGCAAACTACCAGTAACAAGTATAAACTTCTAAGTTAAAGTGCTAACTCTAAGTTTAACTATAAAGTTAAGTTTGAAACCTAAGCTCAGTTCTGAAGCAAAGAAAGATAAGGTAAAACTCTAGAATCACATAAGTTGGGGAAACTATTGTCATAAACACAACCCTGTTGTGGCCAAGTCAAGATTCATCATTCATTTCAAAGTATTTAGAAAACATCTGACAACGAAACAGTATGGCCATTCCAACTGTCCATAACCGCGGACGCGGCTATTCGTTTTTCTCTCAACATATAGGAATTTTTGAAGAAAGAAAAGCTAGAAATACCCAATATCTTGTTCGAACAAGATATTGGGTATTTCTTTGTTTATTCAGAATAGAAAGATTCTGAATTCAGTTAACGACGAGATTTAGTATCCTTTCTTGCATTTTCATAACTCGTGAAATCCCGAGTAGGCACGAATTCCCCCAATTTGCGACCTACCATAGGATTTGTTATGTAAATGAATAGTTTGACACTCTGCAGAGGTGGTACACTTTCACCACAAGATTCGATACATCTGTCAGGGATAACCCTAAATCATCATACTTAGTATGCAGATAATCAAACATAACCTTCCCTTTACACACCCTAGTATAAGCACCTCTCCTATGAGCATGGCCTCCCAACCATGACCATCAGTCATCTTGGGCACTGCATAGGTGGACAACATTGAGAGGTAGCCTTAGCTCAGACCTCTCCCGTGAGGGAACTAATACTAATGCATATAAATTTCCAACTAAGCCTTACCCAATTCAGGTAATGTGGTTGTGCGGTAAATTTGGAATGGTATCGCATCCGAATCCAACCATCAGTTTTATAAAAAGGGTTAAGGCTCATGCCTCAACATTTTCATCATCATCAACCATTTGTGTTTCACAACACGTGTCAAAACATCTCAATAGAATGACTCATCATTCCAAGGTTTTCATAATTCATTTTCACCAAGTGTTCCCATCTAAAGTGACTCAAGTTTTTGATCTACTCTAAACTACTAAGTTAAGAGTGTTCACTAAGGTGGAAAAGATGGGTTCAATCTCATGCCATAGAATGAAATCTAAAGGGTTCTAAAATAGGTCAAGTTTTATACTTTTTATGCTACCTTCAAAACAAGTGAAGAACTTTGTATAACCAAAGAGGGATAAAACTTGTAACTAAAACTTGTAACTCTCAGAATTGAATTTTGAAATAGTGGACAGAAACTAGATTTAACTAAAAAGAAAAATCCAGATTTGAATGGGTGGCCTAGCGCGGGAAAAGACTTGGGTCGGCCCAGTGGCGCTCCGCGGCGCGGGGCTCAGCTGACAGGGGGTCCCGCTTGTCAGCGGCACTTAACACGCGAAACGGTACGCGCGCTGTGGGCCGTAGGATTAGAAGGGGAATCTACGGCTAAGGGTCTTCGTCAACGACGAACAGGTCGCCGGCGAGCTCGAACCCTAGCAGCTCGGTGGGGGTCTGCTAGGGACATACCAGGGTTCTAGCGGGGTCGGTGAGGCGGGCAAACGAAGTGGAAGACGACGGCGAGGCGAGGCACGGTGGCGGCGGAGCTTGGGGTGCTCGCAATCAGCGGCACCCTTCTCCTCCTACCGCAGCTGCTCCGGCTCCAATTCTGGCGAGGCAGAGCTCGCCTTGATCCAGCGAGAGGTGGGTGAGGTTCAGAGAGGTGAGGGGAGTGGAATGGTGTGGAGAGAAGAGGCTGGGGAGGGCTCCTTTTATAGGCCCGACAGTGAGACCGTGCGGGTTGGGCAGGCGACGGTGGCGGCATGGCTACGGCGGGGTAGAGGCATGGCTGTGGGTGGCGATCGACGTGCGGTTCCCTGGCGGTGCTCTAGGCATTGAATGCAGCCGTAGGGGCGGTGGCACGTGGTCTAGGCGAGGTGGCGCTCTGTGCGGCAGAGGCGGCGGTGTCCACGGCGAGTGGTGGCTGTGAGGCGTTGGGCGGCCAGCGGGGATGTCTGGGGTGTTCTCCAGGTCGAGGCGGAGCGGCAGGCGCGGGCTGCGGCCAAGGGGCGGTCTGGGCGAGCGGGGACAGAGCGCGCTCTGGGGGCGGCACCGGCATGGTGCGGTGGCACTAGGCGCGGGCTATCCTCGGTGGTCCACTGTAGGGCTGGGCTCGAGCAGGGGACAGGGGGTGGCGGTGAGGTGTGAGTTACCTCCTAGGCATGGAGAGAGAGAGGGGCGGTCTGCTGCGGTGGTTGCAAGTTGGGCTGGCGACTAGGTGCTCGGGTTGGCATGGCATTGTTGCTAGGGGTGTAGGGGATGGGTGTTTAGGCTTTGGTTAGATCATTTGGAGACAGAGGGAGTAAATGGGGATCAAATGGGGGAAAAACTCTATAGTAAACAGTGAGCTAGGATTAGAGTTAGATTCTTGCCTGCCAAGTGTTTGTGGAAATGGCCGCAAGAAAGAAAGTTTTGAATTTTGGTTTCAAAATTTTTGAGTGATTTCCACTAGTGCTAGGTAGTCTCTGGTTGCAAGGGTTTTGAAAGTGGAGCTCAAATAGATGGGTTTTGAAATAGGGGTGATCTATGCATATGCATTAGATTCAATTTTAAACTGTCATTTTAAATTATTAAAAGAGTGTTTTTAGCAGATCCAAAGGTGGGCCTTGGTACCTCATTATGTGTAATAGCAAGGGGTACAAGGATCAAGAATTGTTTCTGTTAAGAAATGAGTGCTAGGAACACTCAAAGTAGGCATGAGAGTTAATTTTGCCAAAATGACCATTCCTTCTTTTTAATTCTTTTTGATTTGATTTTCTTTAGGAAAAGGTTGGGAATGATGTAGATGATGTTTAAATCATCTAAGAAACATTTTACAAGCATTGGATCACTCAATCATGGCAATTCAAACAACTCCTATTTTAAATGCACACATATATAAATGCTTTCATTTTAAATTAGGAAAAGTTTTTATTAACCCCATTTTTGATTGATTTGATCTTGATAAGCTTGGATTGAAGTTTTGGGATGTTACAAACCTTCCCCCCTTAAACAAAATCTCGTCCCGAGATTTACAAAGAAAACTAGGAACTAAAGAGATCTCGGAACTCTGTCCTAATGTAATCTTCTCGCTCCCAAGTAGCTTCCTCTTCGGTATGGTTGCTCCACTGAATCTTGAGAAACTTGATACTCCTGGTCCTGGTGGTTCTGTAGGCTTCTTCTAAGATACGGATGGGTACTTCTCTGTAGGTGAAGTCCTTGTTGATTTCCACAGCTCTATGATCGATGTTCTTGAAAACTTCAGTCTTCTCGGGCACTTCCAGACATTTGCGAAGTAACGAGATATGGAACACATTGTGGATGGCTGACATCTCTTCAGGTAGTTCCAACTGATATGATACTTCCCCTCGATGGTTCAGAATCTTGAAAGGTCCGATATATCTGGGGGATAACTTTCCCTTCAGACTAAAGCGTTGAGTTCCTTTCAATGGTGAAACCTTGAGATATACAAAATCTCCAACATTGAAAGTCAGGTCTCTCCTTCTCTTGTCAGCATAGCTCTTCTGTCGGGATTGGGCGGTCTTGAGGTGCTCACGGACTTTGTCAACTTTCTCTTCTGCTTCGCGGAGAATGTCGGGTCCGAAGATCTGACTCTCTCCTACTTGTGACCAATTCAAAGGGGTACGGCACTTTCTTCCATATAGGAATTCAAATGGTGCCATCTACAAACTAGCTTGATGACTGTTGTTATATGAGAATTCTATGAAAGGCAGGCAGTCTTCCCATTTTGATCCATATTCCAACACACAAGCTCTAAGCATATCCTCTAGGATCTGGTTGACTCTTTCAGTCTGTCCATCAGTTTGTGGGTGATATGCGGTGCTGAAGTTCAACTTGGTTCCTAATCCTTCCTGAACTTTCTGCCAAAATCTCGAGGTAAACTGAGTTCCTCGATCTGATAATATGGTCTTGGGGGTTCCATGCAGACTAACAATCCTAGCAATGTATAGCTCTACTAACTTTGCACTCTGGTAAGTTATCTTGACAGGTATAAAGTGGGCTACCTTTGACAGTCTATCAACTATGACCCAGATTGAGTCATTTCCCCTACTAGAAGTAGGTAAACCGGTGATAAAGTCCATTCCGACGGAATCCCATTTCCATTCCGGAATTTGCAATGGTTGCAACAGTCCTGCAGGTCTCTGATGCTCTACTTTGACTCTTTGACAGATGTCACATTTGGCGATGTAGCTTCCGATCTCTCTCTTCATCTTGTGCCACCAAAATTGCTCTATCAAATCCTGATACATCTTTGTTCCTCCGGGGTGGATAGAATAAAGAGTATCATGAGCTTCCTTCATGATAACCTCCTTCAGCTCCGAATCTGCTGGAACACAGATACGTCCTTTGTACCACAGTACTCCTTCTTCATCTTCAGTGAATCCAGGTACCTTTCCTGTACCGATACGACGTTTGATTCCATCGATACTTTCATTTCCCTTCTAGGCTTCCTTGATTTGGCTAATCAAAGTGGGTTGAAGTTCAATGCTAGCTAAGAATCCTTTGCTAACTAATTCAGTCCTGAACTGCTCCAACTCTTCGTACAAACTGGGTTGCTTCTCCTTGATCATGGTGTTAAGCCTACACTGCAATCTACTAAGAGCATCTGCTACCACATTGGCTTTGCCGGGGTGGTAGTGAATGTCAAGGTCATAATCCTTGATTAACTCTATCCATCTTCTTTGCCTCATATTCAGCTCCTTCTGAGTGAAGATGTAATTCAAGATCTTATGATCTGAGTAAATCTCACAGTGATTTCCCATCAAATAATGATGCCATGTCTTCAGTGCTAGAACTACAGCTGCTAGCTCAAGATCCTGGGTCGGATAGTTCTGCTCATGCTGCTTCAGTTGTCGAGACAAATAAGCGATGACTTTGCCTTCTTGCATCAATACACATCCTAGACCAACCTTGGATGCGTCGCAATACACATCAAAGGGCTTCTTGATGTCTGGCATGACCAAAATTGGGGCTGATATCAATCTCCTCTTCAGCTCCTGGAAACTGGCTTCACATTTGTCTGTCCATTCAAACTTCTTGTCCTTCTTCAACAATTGGATCATTGGTCGGGCTATGCTCGAGAATCCTTCTACGAACTTGCGGTAATATCCCGCTAATCCGAGAAATGCACAGACTTGGGTTTGAGTGGTTGGGGCTTCCCATTCTTCGACATCTTTGATCTTGGCGGGATCAACAGAGACTCCTCCCGCAGACACAATATGTCCTAGGAATCCTACCTCTTTCAGCCAAAACACACACTTGCTGAACTTAGCATATAACTGATGCTCTCTCAGGGTTTCTAGGATAACTCTCAGATGTTGCTCATGCTCTTCTTCGGACTTGGAGTAGATAAGGATGTCGTCGATTAACACAACCACAAACTTATCTAGGAAATTCATAAAGATCTTATTCATGAGATTCATGAAATAAGCAGGGGCATTGGTTAATCCAAAAGACATAACCGTATACTCGTATAAACCATAGAGAGTAGTAAAGGCGGTCTTTGGAATATCCGTTGCACGAATCTTAAGTTGGTGATAACCAGTCCTAAGATCAATCTTTGAGAATACCTGGGCTCCAGTCAACTGATCAAATAGATCCTCTATCTTTGGCAAAGGGTACTTGTTCTTGATGGTGACATCATTCAACTTTCTCTAATCTGTGCACAGACGGTTGCCTCCATCTTTCTTGTCAACGAATAACACTGGTGATCTCCATGGCGATGCACTTGGTTGAATCAAACCTTTGGCTAGCATAGCATCCAACTATTCCTTCGGTTCCACTAGCTCTGAGGGGTTCATGCTATAGGGTCTCTAGGCTATGGGTCCGGTTCCGGGGATTAGTTCGATAATGAACTCAATATCCCTATCTGGGGGCATACCTGGCAATTCATCTGGGAATACATCGGGGTATTCACAGACTACTCTGACTTGGTCTATGGTGGGCAAGGCTACACTCTGGTTGCACTTGAATTGTCGGGGTAAGGTTTTAGAGATATGCTCTACTGTGACTCCAGAATTACTGGTCATGGTGATGGCTTTCTTAGCACAGTCTATCAATCCTTTATGTCTTCACATCCAGTCCATACCTAGTACTACTTCCAATCCTTTGGTTCCAAGTACAATTAGGTTGGCATAAAAATCTATCCCATGTATTCTGATAGGTACAGCTTTGCAAATTTTTCTAGCTTTGGTTGTTGAACCGGGGATTTGAACTATCATGACATGCTTCAGGTTGGTTGGACGAATCATACTAGTGCATGCAAATTCTTCGGTGACAAATGAATGTGATGCTCCCGAATCAAACAATACTCTTGCTAAAACTGAGTTGACAGAAAACATACCCAGTACTACATCTGGCGCTTCCTGGGCTTCTTCTGCATTCATGTGGAAGAGACGGTCATTGTGGTTGTGAGGGTTCCCTGGGGCAAATCTCCTTCCTGGTTGAACACGACGCTGCTGCTGAGCTGGGACATTCACATTGGCATTGGCCGCAGTCTTCTTGGGACACTCATTGGAGTAGTGACCCTTCACTCCACACTCGAAACAAGTGATCTGGGACTTGTCCTTGACTGCGACAGGTACAACATTGCTGCCAGTTATGGGTGCAGTGTTGATGTTGTTGTTGTGGTTCTTGGGAGGTGCACGGTTGAAATTGTTGGCATTACCGGAGTTGTGATTGTTTCCTCCGGACTTCACATTGCCTCCGCTACGATTGGGGTAGCTTGGGTGAGAATTTGGGGGTCGGTTGTTCCTTGGTGCATATCCTGGTGAAGGGTTGGGGCGGTACTTCTGGTGATTGTTGGATCCAGACTGCTGCATCATACGACGCTTGCGGTTATCGTTTGCCTGGTTAATCTTCCCTTCCATCTAGATGGCAGAGTCGACTAGCTCTTCGAGGTCCTAGAAACGGAAGTTGACGAGGACAGTCTGCATCTCATCATGCAGTCCGTTCAAGAATCTCTCCTTCTTCTTGGTCTCCGTGTTGATTTCATCAGGTGCATATCTGGCAAGTGACAGGAATCTGTCACGATACTCCACCACAGTCATTCTTCCTTGCTTCAACTCGTGGAACTCATCTCTCATTCTGTTGACTAGACCTTGCGGCACATGGGTGTGGCTGAACTTGACTTTGAATGCTTCCCATGTCATCACTTGACCATGGTTCATATTGCGGATGCTATTCCACCAAGCTCTTGCATCTCCTGCCAGATAGTGGGTGGCGAAGAGAACTTTCTCATTTTCATCCACTCGGGCAACTTCTAAATTGTTCTCCATGGTCTGTAACCAGTCATCAGCATCTAATGGGTTCTCAGATTGATTGAAGATTGGGGGATTAGTGTTCTGAAAGTTTTGAGTTTGGATCCCTGGTGATCCTGATTTCCATGCCCTTGGTTGTTGAGAGCCATCTGGGCGATCTTTTGAAGTGTTGCTAAGTTGGCTTGGCATTCTACCATGCTTGCTTCATGGTCCGCAATGAGATTCTGCAAGATCTGCAGTATTGGGTCTTGCGACGAGTTGCTCCCTCCTTGGTTTCCACGAGTCATCTGAAGATTGAGATATAGGGGTAAGAGGGAAATTCTAAGGTTCATGGTTTTGGGTTTTCAAAGCTAAAACTTTGAGTTAGACTCAGGTTTTTCAACTAACTTCATTTTCATTCATGCAAGCAAGCACACGATACAACACACACCACAACAATCAAAGGGAAAACAGATGGTTTGAAGAACCATTCTGCAAGCTAAGATATAGTGAGATCGATACATCTCATGCTACGATAGTGCTCTAGTGCATCTACTCATCGTCGATGAAGTCGGGGTCCTCATCATCAGTGTAGAAGTCCACGGCATCCTCCGCCAGAAAATCATCATCATTGCAGAGGTAAGAGTCCATGTTTCCCTGGATGTCTTCACCCTCACCTTCTTCTTCCTTTGCTGCAAGTTGAGCTTCCTACTCCTTGACGGTCTTCTCGAGGTCGGCCACCTTCTTGCGAAGACGGGCGATGGTGCTATCCTTCTTGGCACGCTGGCGGCAAAGATACTGACGGTCTTGGACAAGCAGTGCGAAAGTTTGGGCCTTCTGGTCGGCAATGGCACAGTTATGGTTGGCTAACTCTCTGGCTTTGTCCAGTTCCTGTTGTCTGTCATGCAGCAAGAAGTCAAGGTTCTCCACTTGACGCCTCAACTCGGGGTGGCCCGGCATCTCCATTGGCATTCCCATGAAATCACGTCTTTCATAGTGGGCAAAACGGGTTCCTTAGGTCTTGTTGACACTGAGTGCACATAGACGTGTGAGAGCTTCATGCATTTCCCTGGCTAATCCATCTAGCCAGTTGTTCTCTCTCACGGAGAACTGAATTCTTCCAGAAGTTGGTGCTTCAATGCTTCCTCTAAGGTCTGCGGTGACTAGCCACTTTAAGTCTCCTCCTGGGGGTCCTAGAAGTTGAGCTCCAAGAAACTTCGGGTGCGGGCGTCCCAGTAACTCTAACAGTGAATCCAGATCCCTCTCGAAGATCAGCTAACCTCCGTTTCGCAACTGGTAAAACTTGCTGAACTGAGTCTCCATCTACAAGAATTTAGGATGAGGAAGTTAGTGAAGTGATCAGGTGTGTCAAATTTTAAGTAGTAGTGGAAGAATTTTGAGGAACATGAATTTTTGAGAAAGAATCCACAAGGGTAAGAGACGAGATAGTTTTTCATAAATACTCACTTTGGTTTTGAAACTAAGTTTTTGTTTGACGTCCATTCTAACTAGGGTCTCCTATAGTCAGGATGGCTCTGATACCAACTTGTCAACACCCGGATTTTTAATCCCAGATGCCCGTTAAGCCATACCTCGCAATCCCAGGATTACCATTTCTGCGAGACATAACGGATTGGATATCACAGTACATCATCCATTACAAACCATACATAAGGTCTTACACAAATAAGGATCTCATGATCCAGTCTTAATACAACAAGCAGCGGAAATAAAAGATAAGCGTAGCGGTGGGGTCCATCTTCCGGGGGCACAGGCAATGCTGACGAAGGCAGATGATCCTAGTTATCATAGCCGTCCTGTTGGCTATCATCTTGATAGTCTCCTTCATAGTCTGGCCATGATAATAGCAAGGGACAAAAGCCATGAGTACTTTTTAAGTACTCGCAAACTACCACTAACAAGTATAAACTTCTAAGTTAAAGTGCTAACTCTAAGTTTAACTATAAAGTTAAGTTTGAAACCTAAGCTAAGTTCTAAAGCAAAGAAAGATAAGGTAAAACTCTAGAATCACTTAAGTTGGGGAAACTATTGTCATAAACACAACCCTGTTGTGGTCAAGTCAAGATTCATCATTCATTTCAAAGTATTTAGAAAACATCTGACAACGAAACAGTATGGCCATTCCAACTGTCCATAACCATGGACGCGGCTATTCGAATAGTTTGACACTCTGCAGAGGTGTTACACTTTCACCACAAGATTCGATACATATGTCAGGGATAACCCTGAATCATCATACTTAGTATGCAGATAATCAAACATAACCTTCCCTTTACACACCCTAGTATAAGCACCTCTCCTATGAGCATGGCCTCCCAACCATGACCATCAGTCATCTTGGGCACTGCATAGGTGGACAACATTGAGAGGTAGCCTCAGCTCAGACCTCTCCCATGAGGGAACTAATACTAATGCATATAAATTTCCAACTAAGCCTTACCCAATTCAGGTAATGTGGTTGTACGGTAAATTTGGAATGGTATCGCATCCGAATCCAACCATCAGTTTTATAAAAAGGGTTAAGGCTCATGCCTCAACATTTTCATCATCATCAACCATTTGTGTTTCACAACACATGTCAAAACATCTCAATAGAATGACTCATCATTCCAAGGTTTTCATAATTCATTCTCACCAAGTGTTCCCATCTAAAGTGACTCAAGTTTTTGATCTACTCTAAACTACTAAGTTAAGAGTGTTCACTAAGGTGGAAAAGATGGGTTCAATCTCATGCCATAGAATGACATCTAAAGGGTTCTAAAATAGGTCAAGTTTTATACTTTTTATGCTACCTTCAAAACAAGTAAAGAACTTTGTATAACCTAAGAGGGATAAAACTTGTAACTAAGACTTGGGGTACTGATAGTCAAAGGGTTGTGATCAAGGCATGCTTAAGGCATCTTTGCTAAACCATCTAGTTTGTTCCTAACTTGCTAAGCACTAAACTTGCAAGTGTTAGCTTGCACTGTTAATGGTGGCTTGCACTTAGATAGTGCTAGCTTGCTAATAGTAGCTTGCCTTGGGTGGTGCAGTGGTTGAAGTTTTCTTCTTCTTCTGGGTAGAACTCCTCCTCCTCGAAAGCTTGGTCGGTACTATCGTCTATAAATACATAGGCAGTGCACAATCACCAAACAATACTTAACTAAGATAAGTAGCATTCTAAGACACACATTTGATGATCTATTATCATCACAAGTTTAATTCCATAGTTTCATTCTTTTTATTTTAGAAAAGTAATTTCTACTCATTGAAAAACTTAACTAAGATTTAATATTCACCACCTAAAATATGGGATCATGTGGACACATGTCCTCACCACATATTCTAACATGTGGGAATGAGATTTAAAGGTTGGATCAACATTAGTTTGGTTTAAGTTCATTATTTAATGATTTAAAGTGACTAGAAATGCCTATATAGCATTATTTTGGTACTAGTCCAAAGTCACTGCATGTAAACCTTAATATTACTACATATTTAGATAGATATGATGAAATGTGATTTTTTTGAGAGTTGGAATCAACTCAGAAGCTAACTTGGTTGATTTTATACAAATGTTGCAAGTTGCAAATGCTTCTGTCTTCTTATTTTTATTAGGAGAGATCTATAACTCTAATTGAATTAAATCCAACGGGCTTGGATAGATCATCTTAATACCTTTCAGGCAAAATTAGTTTCATGCAATTTGGATTTGTCGAACTCTCAGAATTGAATTTTGAAATAGTGGACAGAAACTAGATTTAACTAAAAAGAAAATTCCAGATTTGAATGGGTGGGCTAGCGCGGGAAAAGACTTGGGCCGGCCCAGTGGCGCTCCGCGGCGCGGGGCTCAGCGGACAGGGGGTCCCGCTTGTCAGCGGCACTTAACACGCGAAACGGTACGCGCACTGTGGGCCATAGGATTAGAAAGGGAATCTACGGCTGAGGGCCGTCGTCGACGACGAACAGGTCGCCGGCGAGCTCGAACCCTAGCGGCTCGGTGGGGGTCTGCTGGGGACGTACCAGGGCTCCAGCGGGGTCGGCGAGGCGGGAAAACAAAGTGGAAGACGACGGCGAGGCGAGGCGGGGTGGCGGCGGAGCTTGGGGTGGTCGCAATCAGCGGCGCCCTTCTCCTCCTACTGCGGCTGCTCCGGCTCCAATTCCGACGAGGCAGAGATCGCCTTGATCCAGCGAGAGGTGGGTGAGGTTCAGAGAGGTGAGGGGAGTGGAATGGTGTGGAGAGAAGAGGCTGGGGAGGGATCCTTTTATAGGCCCGACGGTGAGACCGAGCGGGATGGGCAAGCGACGGTGGCGGCATGGCTACAGCGGGGTAGAGGCATGGCTGCGGGTGGCGATCGACGTGCGGTTCCCTGGCGGTGCTCTAGGCATTGAATGCAGCCGTAGGGGCGGTGGCACGCGGTCTAGGCGAGGTGGCGCTCTGCGCGGCAGAGGCGGCGGTGTCCACGGCGAGTGGTGGCTGTGAGGCGTTGGGCGGCCAGCGGGGATGTCTGGGGTGTTCTCCAGGTCGAGGCGGAGCGGCAGGCGCGGGCTACGGCCAAGGGGCGGTCTGGGCGAGCGGGGACAGAGCGCGCTCTGGGGGCGGCACCGGCATGGTGCGGTGGCACTAGGCGTGGGCTATCCTCGGTGGTCCACTGCAGGGCTGGGCTCGAGCAGGGGACAGGGGGTGGCGGTGAGGTGTGAGCTACCTCCTAGACATGGAGAGAGAGAGGGGCGGTCTGCTGCGGTGGTTGCAAGTTGGGCCGGCGACTAGGTGCTCGGGTTGGCATGGCATTGTTGCTAGGGATGTAGGGGATGGGTGTTTAGGCTTTGGTTAGATCATTTGGAGACAGAGGGAGTAAATGGGGATCAAATGGGGGAAAAACTCTATAGTAAACAGTGAGCTAGGATTAGAGTTAGATTCTTGCCTGCCAAGTGTTTGTGGAAATGGCCGCAAGAAAGAAAGTTTTGAATTTTGGTTTCAAATTTTTTGAGTGATCTCCACTAGTGCTAGGTAGTCTCTGGTTGCAAGGGTTTTAAAAGTGGAGCTCAAATAGATGGGTTTTGAAATAGGGGTGATCTATGCATATGCATTAGATTCAATTTTAAACTGTCATATTAAAAGAGTGTTTTTAGCAGATCCAAAGGTGGGCCTTAGTACCTTATTATGTGTACTAGCAAGGGGTACAAGGATCAAGAATTGTTTCTGTTAAGAAATGAGTGCTAGGAACACTCAAAGTAGGCATGAGAGTTAATTTTGCCAAAATGACCATTCCTTCTTTTTAATTCTTTTTGATTTGATTTTCTTTAGGAAAAGGTTGGGCATGATGTAGATGATGTTTAAATCATCTAAGAAACATTTTACAAGCATTGGATCACTCAATCATGGCAATTCAAACAACTCCTATTTTAAATGCACACATATATAAATGCTTTCATTTTAAATTTAGAAAAGTTTTTGTTAACTCCATTTTTGATTGATTTGATCTTGATAAGCTTGGATTGAAGTTTTGGGATGTTACACCTCGCCACACCTCGTCACGACGCACGAGCGCTGCGGGTTGCGGGTTGCGGGAATCTCACCGAGCCGAGCTTTATTTTTGCTAGTCGGGGAAATTAATCATGAATTAATTATGAGTCACTAACGGACGCGTTAATTAGTCAGTTGTTTCCAATCTTTATGGGACGTGAGATGTTACCGACTCGGACGTGGGCGAGTCCCACGATCTCCCTGACCTACGCTATATAAGCCTCCGCGCTAAACCTAATCGGCACCGCTTACCACACGCGTCTCTTTCCATACTATTGCGTCGCCGCATTCGTCTTTCCCATCCCGGCTTGCGGCGTGCACCGCAGATCGGGACAGTAGGCATCTGGAACCCCTTCTCTTGTGAACCTTTACGGGTGAGGGGCGATCAGATTTTTGGGGAGCGCTTCCGCGCGACTACTGGCTTCCACAACGTCTTCCGACGACGAGTTCCTGGACGGCGACTTCTTCCCGGACGTCACTGACCTCTTCGACAACCTCAACATGAACGACGACGCTGCTGCTACCGTTGCGCCTACTGCTGCTGCTACCGTTGCGACTGCTCTACCGTACGTAATACTGAACTTTTTCTTTCAGATTATGCTAGAGTTTTTTATTCTAACGATTGGTATAGATGTGATAGGTTTATCTTATTTAGATGTAATCTGTTTATCTACTCTGTTAGTTTGTATGATCTGTTTAATTGTTATATATATGATCATGCTTTGTCGATTATTTGTTCAAATTAAATCATATGGATTATTGCTTATATTTTGAACAATTGATACATCGTAGATTAGACTAAGCTTCATCTCTTTGAGCAAGACCTAAAGTAGCTCCTAAGAAGAGTGTCCCTGTCCCTACTAAAGAAATTAAAATCATTATCAAAGCTAGAGACATGAAAAGAGGAAAAGAGACGAGCTAGAAGAAAAATCCCCGTAGCTACTACCATTATAATTTTTAAGATTTTCTTGCTTCAAAGGAAAATGTGGTTAACTCTTTTAGAGGATAATTCATTAGCCATCGGAATGTAACCAAAAATCTCTTTCTTTTCTCTCCAAATAATTTATTAAGTTAAAGGGCAAAGGGAATCTCAACCCGATAAAAAATATTTGGCGGTGTTAAGCGCCACTAGTTTCTTTGATTCCACTCGGTGTTCCTTTTCCATTCAGACTACTTCTTAGGTTTGTTCCGTCAGTCTAAGACAAAGATTAAGTGGTTTCCCTACCTTACCCGCTTAATGAAAGGGAACGCAATGTGTGCACTACCCAACTAGCTTCGATTCAGCGGTACCTGCATTCTTGTCTCGGTCCTTTGATTATCGATATGGAAAATAGAGAAGAACCGGAGATGACCTTCTAGAGATCGAAGCACTATTTTAGCAAGAAAAGTCACCTTGCAAACAAGCACGATTCCCTATGAAAGTGAAAGAAAATTGTTTCCTGGGACAAGGGGAAGACTTCCTCTAATAAAGGAGGAAAGGAGAGATTTTCATTGAACCAAAAGCCATGCTAGAGGAATGAAGATTTCCTTGCTTTTATGATTGGAAAGTAGCTCCACCTTCGTTTAACACCTTCTCTGTGTTAGGGCTCCGGGTGAAAACCCTTGATCTTGGTCTCGGCGATGGTGCATTGCGTCGTTACCCTCTTCGGGGCGTCGGCGTGGAGCTCTGGTACCTCCCGGTCTCGTTCTGTCTTCGATGGCAAGTTTGGTTTTTCATGTACCTTTTTTTTTTTATCTTTGATCTGCTTTGTAAGAAGGTCACTTCATCGCTTTGTATCAGTTCGGTCATTGTGGTTTTATTTATAAAGCTGGACGAAAGCTTATTTCGAGAAGAAGGGACTCTTCAAGTCTGGCAAAGAATCTCAACTACTCACACTGTTTAGAAATATGAGACATTTTAGCTTTGTGAAATGAACGATTTTTAGTGTGTAGGTTGGAGATATATTCGATTCACAAATATATTTCTGAAACGGAGGGGTATATTTGAATTTATTTCGATCATAGGTTATTTTTGTCCATTTGCTCTCCTGACGCGTTGCGTCGCGTCACAGACAAAACCACAGCAGCAATCAGGTTAGGGCGTGTTGGCACCGTCACCGACTCGCCGTGACACCGCGTCGGTGTCTACGTCCTGACCAGCGAGGCAACAATCATCAGTCAGGAAGAAGTCGACACGCCTGCACCGCACGTGGTGATCTCGTCGGCCGTCGCCGGTGCGCGTTCGCAGTTAATTCCAGACGCCCGTAGTCCTGTCCCGCTGGCCCCGACGGACCCTGACGAGGCACCGGCACCTACGCCGCACCCCGCACGCACGCTTGTCGGCATCCTCCTCTCCCGTTCCCGTTCGCGTCGCCGTGACAAACTCCGAATCCAAAAACAAAAACGTAACGTACGCCTCGGACGCAACACGACGCGACCGAGGCTTGCGTTCCGTGGATTCCCTCCCTTTGCTTCCTACGGCCGTTACTGTCTGCACAGAGGAGAACCTCCCTCCGTCTCCCCGGTCTCGTCACGGCGGGCAGGACACATGGGCGTCGCCGCGGGCCGCCTCCGCCCTCCGTCGCGTGCGCCGCGATGAGCCCAAAGGACGCCGCGGATCCGCCGCCGCCGGATCCGGCCGCTGTACCGTCGCGGCCGGACCCCGGTGGCCGCCTCGCGCGGGCCGGCGCGGAGCTCGTGGCCGCGGCGGGGGCACGCGCGGACCTGGCGCGACGCCTCGAGGACGCGCTCGAGGTGCGAATGCCCTTCCGCCCGTTCGCTCGCTTTGCTTCGGGCCCCCTTTTCTGTCGGGCATAACTTGATTCTCCTGCTGCTGCTGCAGGCGAGGAAGGAGTCGGTGCGGCAGGGCGCGGCGCTGGACGAGATGAGGCGGCGGCTGGACCTACTGCGGGCGCGCGCGCACGAGCTCGTCGTCGGGAAGAGGAGAGCCGCCGAGGGCGTCGAGCGCCGAAAGGAGCAGCTCCAGGCGCACATGATCGACCGGGTGCTGCCGCTCTCCAGGGCCCTCGCCGCCGCGCACCGCCAAGTGCAGGTAACCAGCCATTCAGAATCTCTCGGGATTCGATTGGATCATACTGCTGTGGCTGCGAGCCCTTGGTCCGATAGACATTCATCTCCTGCTTGTTTTGCAGGAGGCCAAGGAGGGGCTGTCTGGAGAGAAGGCGCGGCTTGGGGATCTGCAGAGGCTGCTTAGGACGAGGCAGCGGTGTATGGTAGGCCAGGTCGCCGCCTTGTACCCTGTCAGCATTTTCCGTGAACCACCAGTTGCACAAAACCATCGTTCCGATGCTAATGGTGAGGATTCGGTAGGCATGATCTTAGTGTGTATGCTCCCTATAAACAAGAGACCACTCGTGTTGCTTGTCACATGATATGATTTTTTGCTCTGTTGTTTTATACTCCGACGAGAACTAACTGACATAACACTTCCAGGAGAGAATGGAGCACTTCCAGTTCCGCACGACAATGGACACGGGACACGCTTGCCCGGCGTTATCAAATCTCCACAAGTTCGTCACTTTACGTTTTTTGGCTGGCAAATTGGAAAGCATAAACCAGAGCAGCAGAGTTACACTCACAAGGAGCTTCAGAGATCGGCAGCTGTCCTAGGATACGCAGCACATGTAAGTTTACCTGCCCAATGCTCTTCTACCACAAAATATTAAGACAATGCTTTTGCCGTAGCACATATGTCCCAACCTAGCTAGGCTCATTTTCATGCTCAAATTCAAGGAGAAAATACCAAAATTAAAATTTTGTGCAGCGGACCTGTCATATCGCTGGATAAGATATTTGATTTTGCACTTTGGAATACAATATACACTGTGGCCCTTCTAAATTTAGTGGTTGTTGAAATTTCAAGCATAAATTACAATATGCTTACTTTGTTAACTTATTTTATGTACTTACAAGGGTTAGAATCACTACTTGCTTACTCTGTCAATTTCTTGTAGGCAGTCTTGCTCATAGCCTCATATCTTGATGTTCCCCTCCGATATCCTTTGCGCTTTGGAGGATCGCGATCTTATGTCAGTGATCGTTTGCCTTCAGCTGAAACATCATCTGTTGTGTCGGCAGAGCATCCAAGCATTGACAGTGCCAGCTCAAAACTAACAGATTATCCCCTTTTCTTGGAATTCCAAGCTGACTCTAGTAGGGCATCCTACGCCATTTACTTATTGCACAAGGTGTGTATTTTATCTCCTTTTTTGTCGTTGCAATGTTTGTTTAACCCAGTTCATCAAGCAAACTAGGACTGCTATTGACATTTCCATGATGGGTGGTTAGGATACGGAGCAGCTTTTGAATTACATTGGAGCCGAGAGTTCAGGAAGGAATGCATTTGGTAATCTGCGGGAGCTTATTAGGATTATACGGTCAGATGAGTATCTGCACATATGACCAATGATCGATTCCACGACAATTGTTGGTTTGGGTCACTTATGCTGTAGATATGGTAGTATATACAGATTCAGTAGGTGCTATTTTTTATTCTTTTGTGTGATTCTTGCCTACTTTTGCTGTGTCGAGTTTTTGTATGCACAGCAAAGAGGAGCTGTAGATGAATGATACTTACATATGGCGTTTTACATGAGCATAAGCCTCTCCATGTATATTTTGTAGGATTCTGGGTTCTACCCTCTGAGGCTGTTGTACAAAAAAGCATTATGAGTTAATTCAGAATCACAATATTGTTCTTTTGCTCTGAAACTCAAGACCTACTTCGAGGAACTTGTCAGTCTACAAGATCCTGCATCTGCATAACTGAACTGTTTCCACGTAGTACATTTTTTACATTGCACTGTAAACAAGATTATTACTCCACCAAACCCATCCGAGCAAGCTTATCACAGATCTAATATTCTTAAATGAAACATCATTGCAGCCATCTACCTTCATGACTGATTTAAGCACATGCTTTTTCTTTTTCTTTTTGTCAAGAAGCATGATGTTGTTATGTGAACAATTTATGAACCCATGGAAAAAGTAAGAATATTATCTTCTAATAAAAAGGCACAGCTCTGATCGGTGCACCAATTCAAGAACTGACCTGTTACCATCATGAACACTACAGGGACAAAGAAAAGAAACCCGGAAAGAAGCTTTTCGGCACCGTCCATGGGTCCATCCAGTTATGCAGACAAGGAAAAGGCTATACTCAGCTGCAGCAGATGTGGATCCCGCACGATGACACCCACCAGGCCACCACTGCGACTAAACACGCGGGAAAACAAACGCTCCACCCACCACCCCACGCCACCGGCTCGCCGGCCCCACCGCCGGCGTGGACACACGTGCCACCGCCACCGGTGGCCGCAGCGACGTGCCGGAAGTACCAGCAGAAGCTGTGAGGCCGGGCCCGCCTCCTCCCCTGCCACCTTCACCCGCTACCACTATCATCGTCTCTCTTATTTTCGTGGCTCACCTGCTTCACTTTCCTGAGCTCGTGTCATGTTCTCCCCTCCTTTCTTGAATTCTTTCTTGTTGCCGCTTGCCGGCTGCCAGTGCCGCGCCCGGCTCTTCTGCTTCTGTTTGCCACCGGCGGGGGCGGCGCCCGTAGTGACTTTGGTCCTCTGTATCTTTCGGCTGCGTCTCTCGGATCTCGATCTGGCTCCGATCGCCGCCTGCTTCAAGGTACGGACACGGGACATCTGATCGCGCTTCTAATTAATATCGTAGGACGCCATAGTTATGCTGCTGAGATTTAGCATTCTTCTAACACAGAGGAATCGTGCGAATTGTTATTCTTGAATAGGTTTCCACATTCCTGTGTTAGTGATTGGGAATACTCGAGCAACTGTGCTGTTTAGCATTATCCGAGCTTATAACATCTGTAACAACCTGAAGGTTCATTCTGCTTTTTTGGTGGGTCTGTTTCATTCGGTCATTCATTCAGTGAGCTAATATTGCCACTGTTTTTCTCTGATAGGTTTCTGCTGACAAGTGAGAGAGAGGAGTAACCATGGCTGCTGAGGCAAAGCACGGCACATTATGCATCAAGAGAGTTTTGAGACGCTCTATCAGAATAAGCTATAGATCTGCCTGTGAACACTGGGCTCTCTTCAGTCTACTCCTACTGCTTTACCTGCTGCACAGATCTTCACCGGGTTTCTTCGCTTTCATTCTCTCCTCTTCCCCTGTAATTATATGCGCCACCCTTCTTCTTGGGATACTGCTGAGCTATGGGAGCACGCATCTTCCCGAGACCGGTGACGACCGGAAGCCTGCCACAGGTTTCTCAGCTCCCGGGTTTGGATGCTGTTCAAGAGATGCTCATTTTGAAGCACATCGGAGATTTTCAGTGCCTGCATTTGAAGAGAACATGGTCAGTTTCAAATGTTGGGAAATCAGAAAACCAAGTTTTGGCAAGGAGAGGGATGACAAGCTTGTTGAGCTGGAGGATGTTGTTCCTCTTCTGAAGGGATCAGTTGATCAAGGAGATGAGAGAGTTGATGCCGATGATACACTCGCTGTAGTGGTCACTTCTATTCCTTCCATGGTGAGACTGCACCAGAAGATTGGTATGGAGGAAGTCATGAAGGCAAATCATGAAATGGAGTCCAAAGTTCCATTTTCCAGCAATGATAAGAGTACTGAGCATGCTAACTTGTTTGAGGATGTTGATCAGAGTAGAGTCGATGAAAAGGAGACAAACTTTCGCTTATGCTCTTCCAGTGAGAATGAAAGGGAAAATGGTAAAATTTTGGCAAACGAAAATCAAGGTGGAGTGTTACCAGATTCACAAAGTGACAGTGTGAGAGAGGCTTCAGAAGATAAACCAGCTGACAAGCCAGCAGGTGCTTGTAAGTGGGGCCGTGCTTTTTCTGTGCGTCAGAGAAAGAAGCTTGCTGGTCTAAAGATCGAGGCTATCAATATTGATGTCGGCAGCCAGTTAGACTCTTCTCTAGGTTCACCATGTGCAAGAGTTGGTAGTCATGATGGTTCATCAGGTTTTGATTCTGGTAAGCCAGAGAGTTCCTCTTCTGACATCACTACGAATGATGTTGCTCCGATGCTAGATGAGATTGGTCCCCTTTTAGGCGATGAATTATCTAGTCCTGTTCCCATTGCCTGTGATGATTCGGGCAACGACTCCAGCTTCCCTCATGATTGTCAGGTCGACGGTGATAATAGTAACAAGGAAGATACTAGCAAAGCTGAAAATGATGCTAAGGATGGAGAGGAGAAGAAGGATGATGGTGCGAATAAGCCTGGTTTTGCTTGGACAGCCAATGAAGATAAGAATGCCATGGATCTTGGGTACTCCGAGGTGGAAAGGAGTCGTAGGTTGGAGTTCTTGATGGCTAAGAGAAGATCAAGGAAGAACATAATGTTTGATCTCGACAGGGACATGATAGATATCGATGGAAATGATGTCTGTCAGAGTGCATCACGTTTTCGTATGCAGGTTCAGCCTATTTCGGTAGCAAGGAGAAGCCCTTTTGACCTTGCTTCTGATCCTGATGAGGCAGCCATTCCTGGCTCGGCTCCTTCTGTTATGCATCGGCAAAAGAACCTGTTTGAACTCCCTTCTGAACAATCAAATGATAGCAGTGTATCTGCACATCATGACTTAGACTCTCAACAGTTCTTGACAAGTTCACATCGGGAAATGGTCTTCAGGAGGCGTGATACTTTCAACTTTGGCAGCCAAGAGAGACAACGCTCTAGATTTAAGCCATGTTCCGTGCTCGAGTCAATGGGTATCGAGGAAGAAATCACGAGCAGTTTCCAGAGGCAGTTCAGTGGCAAGAGCGTGTCAAAACTGAGCGTTGTTTCTGAGTCCGACACCCTTTGTTCGGTCGCTGATCAAGAGGAACTCAATGACCTTGTCAAAAAGGATTTCCAAAGGTGGTTCAGTGACAAGAGCATGTCGAAACTGAGTATTGTTTCTGAGTCTGAGACCCTATCTTTGGTCGCCGATCAAGAAGAACACAATGATGTCGTCATAAAGGATATCCAGAGATGGTTCAGTGACAAGAGCATGTCGAAACTGAGCGTTGTTTCCGAGTCTGATACCCTTTCTCTGGTCGCTGATCAGGAGGAGCACGGTGACCTCGTCAACAAGGAATTCCTTTGGTATTTCCAGAGGCAGTTCAGTGACAAGAGTATGTCGAAACGTAGCGTTGTTTCTGAATCTGGCACCATTTCTGTGGTCGCTGATCAAGAAGAACACAGTGACTTCAATAAGGATTTCCTCTGGTATTTCCAGAGGCAGTTCAGTGACAAGAGCGTGTCTAAACTGAGCGTTGCTACCGAATCTGATATCGTTTCTGCGGTCGCTCATTCTGACCAAGAGGAGCGCGGTGATCTCATGAATAAGGGTTTCCTTTGTGGGCGTGCGTCGACGGAACTGGTAAGACAGGAAAGTGATCTTGATATGTTGGAAGAACGCTCAGACGTGATCAGTTGTGCCGGTGACGAGGCTATGAATGCTGTCACCGGTGCAGTGGAGTCTGAGCCAGTGGAGGGTGCTGCAACATAGGTTCTGATCAAGTGATACCGAAATACAAAGTTTTCCTTGTACATTTTGTGAATGTAATTGAACAGACCGTCATATGCACTTCAAGCTACGTACTACCATTTTTCTGTATATAGGCCTTGTGAAGTTTCAAAAGTGAAAAGACAAGGAATATAATCTTTTTTGTCTAGTACAGTAATGTTGAGCACTTATATCGAATTTTCAACCCTGATTCCTGTTTGCTTGTACCAAAATATTTCCAGCTACGATGCAAAATGCAACTATGAAGCATACTAACTAGAGTACGACGACGAAGCATAGTTACGCCCCTTGTGAAGTTTCAAAAGTTGAAAAGGGAAGGAACACAAGTTTTTTTTTTGAGGTAGAGAAGGAACACAAGTTTGTGTCTACTACTACAGGCACTCCACCCTACATAATGTTGAATGCCTGTATCGAATTTTCAACACCAATTCGTGTTTGTCCCAAAAAAAGATGTCTCAAGTTTGTCTAAACTTGGATGTATCTATATATACATCCAAATTCAAACAAACTTGAGACATTTTTTTGGGACACAGGGGGTACCCAATCAGGATCCACGCTATCCAAGGATGTGTTTGGTTGCTCCGATCCCCGTTTCTCACATGGCGCGGGAAAAAATAATGGCGTTTGGTCCACACGGTAGGAAGAATCTTTGCACTGCATGATTTTTGAAGAGCCCATCAGCCTGGCCCTGGAGGAACACCCAAATCGGGTGTTTTTACGGAGCCAAGTTCTTCTCTCGCTCGCGGGGAAGAAGATGCACGCACGGGTGCAAGGGATGGATGGCGGGGGCTGGGAAAATCCGGCGGGAGAAATTGGGTTACCGCCCGCCGATTCACGGCGGCTATAAACACCGTCGCTCCTCCGGCTCCAAAATCTCCACCACCATTTCTCCCAATTTCGAGCTCTCCCTCCAAATCCTCTTCATCACTGACAGGCAGGTAAGCGGCGCCTCCTACTCCGGTGGGTCTAGCTCATCTTCAGCAAGCCTTCGTCCTCGGCTATCTCGGACATGTCGTCCTCGTCGGTCGAGATTGAGATCGTGGTAAGAAACACCTAAGCCTAGTTGTCACAGCTTAGATTTGTTTCTATGTTCTAGCTCATAGTTCATATGTTCGCATGTGCTCGCTTCTAGTAGATCGTGGTCTATTTTGGCAGTTAGTATTCATATAGTACTGTGAGGATTGCCATGTGTTGTAGGTAGGATTAGCGTTACACGTATAGTTCCTCTCCTAGAACTGAACACATTGCGTATCTCTGATGTCGTAGGAGAAGGTTGCGTCCCCTGATCTGTCCGCAACCTCTGTGAGGCCTCTGTGTTATGTGCCAATGCCTAATGCGGTTACCAGGAGGAAATTAGCCATGTCATGGCCAACATCTCTGTCTATCTTCGTACTGAATTGGGTCTGCCAGTTGATCGAGAAAGGGAATTCAGTTGTTCGGGGATTCAGAGAGGCAGACATGCGGTTGATTGCTGACGATTGATGACCCACAAGTATAGGGGGTGTATCGCAGTATTTTCGAGGGAAGTGAAACCCAATTTATTGATTCGACACAAGGGGAGCCAAAAAATATTTATAAGCCTTAACAACTGAGTTGTCAATTCAGCTGCACCTGGAAACAATCTTGCTCACAGCAGTTTATCAGTAGCAACAGTTTTGTAGTAGGAATAGCAAAGTAACAGCAGTAGCAAAGAAAAGACAGTAGTAACAAAAGTAGTAAACAATAGGATTCGTGCGGTAGGCATAGGGATGGATGGACGGGCGTTGCATGGACAAGACAATTCACATAGCACTCAGAACATAGGGCAATTGCAGATAAATAAGATAAAGCATCTAAGTACTAGACAATCCTAGGCATGTGTTCTATATATAGTCATACATGCTCGCAATGAGAATTTGCACAACATCTTTTGTCCAGCCAGCCCGTTTTCAGCGGGGCCTCTAGGGAACTACTGTCAATTAAGGTACTCCTTTTAATAGAGTACTGGAGCAAAGCATTAACACTCCGTGAACACATGTGATCCTCACATCAAAGTCATTCCCTTCCAGTTATCCCGATTTCTGTCACTTCGGGGCCATAGGTTCCGGACAACAACGTGTGTATACAACTTGCAGATAAGACCAAAAACAATACTATCATAATGAATCAATAACATGTTCAGATCTGAAATCATGGCACTCGGGCCCTAGTGACAAGCATTAAGCACAACAAGTCGCAACAAAGTCATAAAGCACTAATAACAGATACTAAGCACCATACCCTAACAATCTGATGCCATTACATGAACAATCTCATCCAATCCCTACCATCCCCATAGCCTACAGCGGGGGATTACTCACTCATAGATGGGGGAAACAAGGATGGTCGATGGAGATGATGGTGGAGATCGATGGAGATGGCTCTAGGGGCACTTCTCCGTCCCGGCAGGGTGCCGGAACAGAGACTTTCTGTCTCCCGAATCTCCCCTTCGGTGGTGGCGGCGCTGTGGAACTTCTTCTAGAAAAACGTCGACCCCCCCCCCCCCCCGAAGTTTTTAGGTCAGAAGGCTTCTTATAGGCGAAGAGGGAGACCGAGGGGGTGCCTGGGGCCACCACACCATGCCCTGGCGTGGCCAGGCCCAGCCCGCTCCTGGGGGGTGTGGCCAGCTCCTGGCCCTCCTCTGTCTCGTATTCTGGCTCCTGGAGTCTTCTGGAAAAATAGGCACTTTGGCTTTTGTCCCGTCGAATTCCGAAAATATTCATTTTCTAACTTTCCTGGAACCAAAAACAGCAGAAAACAGACAGATGGCACTGTGGCTCTTGTTAATAGGTTAGTCCAAGAAATCATATGAAGAGTACCCCAAAGTGTGGACAAAACACAAGAAAGTGGATAAAACCAAGCATGGAGCATCAAAAATTATAGATACATTTGCAATGTATCAACATCCCCAAGCTTAACTCCTGCTCGTCCTCGAGTAGGTAAGTGATAAAAAGAAAGAATAATTTTTGAGGTGACATGCACCATCATAAACTTGATCAAAGCATTTGTAAAACATTCAAAGTTGGGATCATAGTACTTCAATCATAACATGAAAGACAATGTTCTAGCAATAAGACAAAGAAACTATGATGCAACATGAAAAGGCACAAACAAAATATTCATGAATAATAATGCTTTGCAAGACGTTTGTTTGTTTCACATAAAGAAAACATAGCATAGTGGCATTCAGCTTGTCCCTCATAGAGTAGCAAACATAAATGCATAGGACACCTTCAAAGTTTACAAGAGTGACTAGATACAAATAGTTTAAAACAAGCAATATCAAGGTATGCATCAATCAACAAGTCTTGGGACAATGCACATAGAACTAAGAATGGCCACTATGCTCTCAAGAAAGTGCTCATAGAATGTGTGGAGACTCAACAAGGAAATGAAAAGGTTTTGAAAAGTTTGAAAGGCTTCCAAATGCTGAAAGTATGGTACTCGTTAGCTTTGAGATCTCATTGCCCCTATTATAAGCATCTTTAATGTGGTTAAGGTGAAAGTGAGGTCCAATCTGATTTATATGCTTGACAGACTATAAACTAAAAATCCCAAGTCCCTTGAGTACGAGGGTCGCTCCTCATGCTACTCAACTTTAGTTATCGGTAAGTTCTTGTCATCGTAAGTATGTGTGCATCATTGAGAACCGCCAACGGGGTACCCCTTGCTCGATGATACGGAAGAATCCCCATATCAAAATGACAAGGCAAGCAGACAATGAGTATCTCAGCAATCTTCTTATTTACCATGGGAAAATGGTGCTTTTTTCTCTCTTTCCTCTTTTTATAAAACTCTTTTTTTTCTTTTTCTCAATAGCTATCTCTCTTTTTTATAAGAAGAATGCTTCATAGATATCATTATGGTTACGCTGCAGGTTTCCACCATGTCAGCATAGATTAGACCAGCGACCCATGCGTTTCTCTAACACACATACATAACTCCATGGACTTACAAGCTCCCATTTTATTTCATACCGATGACATCCACAAACAAAAGAGAAAGGTATCAACTCGGTATATATTTACAAGTGTTGAAAGCGTTCCCCGTGACAGCATGGTTATGCTAATCCACAGCCTATAATTTGCAAGCATATAACTTTCATGGAGAGTTCACAATGGTTCAGGTTTATTAAGTGCAGGAAATAAAGTATGCCATCAAGTTCGTGAGAGCTTTACTAACTAACTTTCTCAAAACAAGTAAACATTTTATTCGGAAGGAAACAAGGCATATTAAATATGCACGGAAGTATAAAATGATGCTAATAGGTAGATATGGTGGACACTTTGGCAATATTTGGTTTAAGGGAGTTGGAAACATGAGTAAAACACTCAGTGTAAGTGAAGGCTAGCAATAGTAAGGGAGCGACAAACGAGAGAGCAATAATGGCGACAATTATGCAGAGCGACAAAACATCATTGATCAAAGCATAAAGTGATACTACAAGTTGAAAACTAAAGGATCATAAAGGCTTATGGTGACTTGAGACAGTCATAACATGGTGTGAGCATGCGCCAAGTCAACCCAAATAAAGCATCAAAGGAGAATACCACTATAATATGCTTTAATATGCTAAAACAACGCATGATTCATCAAGGCACATTAAGCAATCTCAATTGTTTATAAAAATTCATGCTACAACAAAGAATACTAAGCATAAAGCCAAAACAATATCAAGCATGGCATGACAAAGCATAGGTCACAGTCAAAAACAAGCTCTCTTTACCACTTAAGCATGAACTTTCCTACTCTTTTCCAAGCCAAACCAAACTATTTGAAAGCCAATGTATGAAAGAGGGGGTCCAACCAATTTATTCAGCAAACTAAGCAAACCACGCAAACTAAAAACCAAAACGAAAATAAAAAGAAGACGTTCTAAGAAAAACACAATTGTGCATGAAACAATAAAAATGAAGCGTTTGGAAGAAACCTGAGATTTTTATTGATGAAGGGGATGCCCAAGCTTTGACGCTTGTACTTCTTGGATATTTCTTGGGGTGACACGCGTGGCATCCCCAAGCTTGAGCTTTAGTCCATTCTTCATCTCATTACTCATTCCTTCCATACACCTGAAATTTTTCCTTCATACAAAACTTCACACAATCTTTATTAGCAACATTAGTGCACTTAAGATAAATAAGTCTTAAGGTTCAGCTCTAACACCAAATAAACTTCCGTTAGAACACTAGCTACTGTAGCACTTCCCTCAAAAAGCTCAATTTTCCAAAAGAACTCAAGAAGGAACTAACAAGAAGCAAATGCAGGAAATGGCAGAAATCTATCAAAACAGACCAGCGGTAAAGATGAATTTTTCCGAAGATCTTCTGTTGCTCAAATAAAAAAGTGTTGAACTAACGAAAGTTAGATAACAACCTGGGGCAGAAGCACAAAAAATTACAGCTCAATCGACATACAGATCTCTCTCACGAATTTTTATGGTGAAGCACAGAAATCTGTTTCGGGACAGCAACTTTCCCAATCATTACTTCTCTCTCATTAAAGGTTACTCTTGGCACAAAAAGCAAATAAAAAGGATAAGGAGTGGTTATTACTGAAGTAATAACTTTCAAGACTCATCTAAAACTTTTGGGTTATCTCCCAATAAGTATTTTTCTTTAACGCCTTTAAGTTAGGCATAAGCAAAAACTAAAATGGATAGAATAGAAGTAAGCGGAGATAATCATGGTGAAAACATTGTTTTGTTCAATGAAATACTTTTGTTAACAAGGTTTATCAGGTCTTGTTACCAAAATAATTTCATATGAGACAAAACTTTGTATTCCACTAATGATTATGTTACCTCAACCTTGATAGCAACGGTCTCAATCATAGTAGTTTCAATTTTTTTCTCTTGGTATGGGACAATATATTTCTCCAACTTGAATGCCCTCAACATGTTCAATTGAATTCAAAACCATAAGTCCTATCAATCTTCTTGGGGAAATAGATAGTATGTTCCTTGTCATTGACATTGAAGGTCACCTTCCCTTGATTACAATTAATAACAGCTCCTACAGTATTTAGAAAAGGTCTCCCAAGAATAATAGACATATTATCATCTTCAGGCATAAAAGTTTGAGAGGATGCTCTCATAAGAAATATCAGTTGAAGTAAAAGAGAGCATCAAGAAGCAAATTCAAAACACATTTAAGTCTAACCCACTTCCTATGCATAGGAATCGTGTAAGCAAATAAATTTGCAAAGAACAAAGTGACAGGCATAGGAAGATAAAACAAGAGTAACTTCAAAACTTTCAGCACATAAAGAGGTGTTTCAATATCATGAAAACTTCTACCACCATATTTTCCTCTCTCATAATAATTTTCAGTAGCCTCATGAATAAACTCAATAATATAACTATCACATAAAGCATGCTTTTCATGACCTACAACACTAGAGCTTTATCATAAACATTTTCAATAGAATCCTTAGGAACATAACAATCATCCTCCTTTAGTAAGCATGGAGGACAATCAAATAATGTAAGGGAGAAAGAGTTACTCTCATTAGAAGGTAGGCATGGGTAGCTAATCCATTCTTCCTCCTTTTGTTCATTACTCTCCTCCTCTTTTTCATCTAATGAGATTTCAGGTTCATCAATTTCTTCTTCCATAGGATCCTGCAAGGCATTAGTCTCTTCCATTTGTGGAGAGCATCTATTACAATATTTCAAGAATATTGCCATTTTCATCCTTGTAATTATCAAAGCAAAATTTAAGTATACCATAAACCTGATACTTATAAGGTGAATCATCAATATTTTCAAGCAAACTAGCAAGTTCAAAAGCACCATTCCAAGCAATAAATTCTTCAATTTGTTCCGCATCATAAAAGTCATAAATTCCTTTAGCATAGGAAAATATGGTATCATTATCATTATACTCACATTGAAAAGGGAGGTGTTTATACCTCTTTCTACAACGAGATTCATCACAGCAATAAGTAACATTATAAGTAGAGCACACGTTTCTAGCAATGGTATACAATCTATCAATTTGTTCCCATAAGTGTTTCCCTTTTTGTGACAAGCGGTGTTCCTTATAATAATATTTTTGATCTTCCGTGAACCCACCTTGCCAATAAGCTTCAGTTTCAAAGAAACCAACCATTGACAATAAGCATGATAAGGCAAGACAATAACAGACCAACGAAAATAATAACTAGAGTAGGAACTACTTTTTTTGTATTTTTGATAAAGAAACAAGCAAACAAGGAGAAAATAAACTTAGCTTGAATAATAGTGAATCCAAGTGGACTTGATAAATAAAGCTATGCTCCCCGGCAACGACGCCAGAAAATAGTCTTGATGACCCACAAGTATAGGGGGTGTATCGCAGTATTTTTGAGGGAAGTGAAACCCAATTTATTTATTCGACACAAGGGGAGCCAAAGAATATTTATAAGCCTTAACAACTGAGTTGTCAATTCAGCTGCACCTGGAAACAATCTTGCTCACAACAGTTTATCAGTAGCAATAGTTTTTTAGTAGGAATAGCAAAGTAACAGCAGTAGCAAAGCAAAGACAGTAGTAACAAAAGTAATAAACAATGGGATTCGAGTGCGGTAGGCATAGGGATGGATGGACGGGCGTTGCATGGACAAGACAATTCACATAGCACTCAGAACATAGGGAAATTGCAGATAAATAAGATAAAGCATCCAAGTACTAGACAATCCTAGGCATGTGTTCCATATATAGTCATACGTGCTCGCAATGAGAACTTGCACAACATCTTTTGTCCTGTCAGCCCGTTTGCAACGGGGCCTCTAGGGAACTACTGGCAATTAAGGTACTCCTTTTAATAGAGTACCGGAGCAAAGCATTAACACTCCGTGAACACATGTGATCCTCACATCAAAGTCATTCCCTTCCGGTTATCTCGATTTCTGTCACTTCGGGGTCATAGGTTCCAGACAACAACGTGTGTATACAACTTGCAGATAAGACCAAAAACAATACTATCATAATGAATCAATAACATGTTCAGATCTGAAATCATGGCACTCGGGCCCTAGTGACAAGCATTAAGCACAACAAGTCACAACAAAGTCATAAAGTACTAATAAAAGATACTAGGCACCATGCCCTAACAATCTGATGCCATTACATGAACGATCTCATCCAATCCCTACCATCCCCATAGCCTACAGCGGGGGATTACTCACTCATAGATGGGGGAAACATGGATGGTCGATGGAGATGATGGTGGAGATCGATGGAGATGGCTCCGGGGGCACTTCCCCGTCCCGGCAGGGTGCCGGAACAGAGACTTTCTGTCTCCCGAATCTCCCCTTCGGTGGTGGCGGCGCTGTGGAACTTCTTTTGGAAAAACGTCAAACCCCCCAAAGTTTTTAGGTCAGAAGGCTTCTTATAGGCGAAGAGGGAGACCGAGGGGGTGCCTGGGGCCACCACACCATGCCCTGGCGCGGCCAGGCCCAGCCCGCTCCTGGGGGAGGCAGCTCCTGTCCCTCCTCCGTCTCGTATTCTGGCTCCTGGAGTCTTCTAGAAAAATAGGCACTTTGGCTTTTGTCCCGTCCAATTCCGAAAATATTCATTTTCTGACTTTCCTGGAACCAAAAACAGCAGAAAACAGGCAGATGACACTGTGGCTCTTGTTAATAGGTTAGTTCAAGAAATCATATGAAAAGTACCCCAAAGTGTGGACAAAACACAAGAAAGTGAATAAAACCAAGCATGGAGTATAAAAAATTATAGATACATTTGCAATATATCAACGATGTCTTCAAGTTCTATGGTCGGTCAGTCACTTCGAACCAGGTGTACAACCACATGAGGCACTGGAGAGTTAGGTGGATTCAAGTGCTGAGGATCAAGAGGCTTGAGACCGTGCGCTGGGTTGAGGAGACCTCTTCTATCATCATGGATGATGATGATTACTATGTACACATCAATGTTTGATATATCTAAACTTGCATCAGTAGTTGTAAAGCTCACATATAAACTACACGTCTTGTCCTAACTGTGATTCTCATGTAGGGTCATATGAAGGATATCGAGTTGATTAACAAGCCCATTGAGAACTATGCTCAGATAAAGATCATCTACGGTCCTCGCATTCCCGTTGCGCCCGTCTCTATGACCGGGATACACCGTGATCTTAGTCACCTAATGGAGCACAGTGGACAGGCTACCAGGTATCTTGCCAGTGGCGAAGGACGGAAATAATTTGAGGTAGGGCGTATGGTACAAAGAAAAAATTGTATAGAGGCATCAATACTATACATATATATGATTCTAATACAATCACTTAGTAGCACGATAAAAACAAAACATATTTTAATATATTTACAACCTAAAAATATACCAATGATGAAGTTTTAATGGAAGTCCTAAAAATGGGAAAACTCCACTTCTTTTTTAAAAATCTTATGTACATCCCTTAGACAATGTAGCACGATGTAAAGTCATTAAGAAGACATCGCGATATCTCATTGACCAACTCGGTCTTGACCATATTTATTGCCAATAAAACCCTTTCAATAGTTGTTGTTGTCACTAGTAAAATAAATCAGCTCAGTGGGGCGATAAACCAACTAACATGTGATACCCTTTTAAATACCAAGATAATATCTAAAGTATCAATTTCTACGTGTAAGAATGATGAATAGATGAATCTTAACTTGTATATGCTTATTCTCATAATAAGATCCATGATAAATGTCTCTTGGACTAGCAATCTTATTCACGTGAGTCTCTTGAGTCAAGACAAGAGAATTTCTGAGACAACTCTGAGATATCTCATTACAGTGATGGTAAAAATTTGGCGGTAATAGTCTATAGAAACATAGAAGGTGACCATAGTGTAAAAATTATCAATATTGACCTCTTATCTAGACACTTTTCTTGATTTTTCCCATTTTTCTACCATTTTATCCACACTTAGGATTGTGATGTAATTGTCTATGAAAATTGACATCTTCCAATTGGGGATCTAAGCCGCAATACATCCAATTGAGCAAACATGTTCACATATCCTTAACAAAATATATTGACTTAAGTAATGCAATTCTAATTTTAGATCAATAAAATATACAAATCCAAAATAGAACCATAGAACATAATTTGTCTCATACCTAAAGTTGGTTTTGACCATACCCCAACTTAAATACCCCACCTAGGACATTATTTATAGTAGAGCTTTGGTAGATTTAGTTTTTGATATTTCAAAAAGAAAACGTTGATTTCCAACTAGACAAGATCTAGTCTTTGTTTTCGGTTCAAAAACAATTTTGAGCAGTGTTCACTAAAACAAGCATAACTTTCTCATACGGGGTGCATTTTGACATATAACCACTCAAATTGTTCAGAAGAAACAAGTGCATCGTCAAAAATCAAGGTAGCGCGACTGCCCTACCTTGCCCTACTGGGAGCTCTGCCCTTGTATCTTGACATGACCCTTGAGCGCAGGATGAGCTGGTTCACAACCTTTCCGAACAAGCACTACCTCTAGGCAGCGGACTGAGCTGTTCGAAGAGGTGCTGGTAGAGGTGTTGATGATGATGAGGATTGTGATGTGTATTTTGGAGTAGCTAGGCTGGTAAACTTTAGTTGTGGTGACCCCTGAACTTTGGTTTGTATATTTTGGGAGGTGGTATTCAGTTATAATCCCTCCGTTGGTGATAAACTTGTGCTGCATCACGGGTAATTGTTCGTGAACTCGTGCTGCAGCACACCCGTCATGACTGATTATGTCGATTCAGTCTTAATGTAATCTAGTCCCCCGTTCAAAAATATAAGACATTTTAGCTTTATGAAATGAATGAATCTAGGCGTGTTTTAGTGTATAGGTTCACTTCGAACCTCTACAAACCTATACACTAAAACACGTCTAGATGTTCGATTCACACAGCTAAAACGTCTTATATTTCTAAATGGAGGGAGTATTAATCCTCTGAATTGCAATTGTCTGAACTTTATTATTTGTCTCACTGGTGTTGGGTAAGCTCACCTGACCAGTGAGGAGGTAAGGCTATCAGGCTCAATGCAACTAGCCAAACAAGTACCAATTTGCTCTAAAAACTAAGAATGCATGGAACCAAACAACCGGGGCTTGACTTTTAAACCTCTACGGAAGTGAGAATTCATGGAACCAGACGAACGGTCATTTTGACATGAGAGGTTGCATTGCCGTCCACAGCCATGATCTCTAAGTACGACTAAAAGTCACGAGCAACCAAACACGCCAGTACCCAGCTACTCCCAAGAGTTGGAACTTGTGAAATTCTTGTTCCGGTGGTCAGAAGATTCGTTTCCTAAGTTGGAAGCAACAATACTTGGAACTTGGAAGGAAATGCGGCCAAAAAGTCCCTGCCGCCGTGTCAGCAGCTACTGCAAACACACATACACACGCTTGCTTCAGTGACAAGAATATTTCCTTTCCCTCTTTGGGTCACACGATTCAGAGCAGGAGCAGATCGAAGAAAGTCTCCAGAACAACCCAATCTTGCTAGCGTGCATGATTGACTCTGCTACCCGCCGTCCTGGCAATCTAGCCGTAAAGTTGCTTGGTCGGTGATGGTAATGATGCTGTACTAGTAGTAACTTTCTCAGTTGAGCATTTGTGCTGGTAAATGATGTCTCGTCACTCTAGTAGTTGTTCACCTGTGCCTCTAGTTATGCAGGTGACGTACGTGCGTGCATCACCACTTAGATTTAGCTACGGTTGGTTCAATTTTCGTAGCATTTCAGTTTCACCGCATCTTCTCGTAAAGACGTGATACATTTTTTTTTGCACAAGAGAAGAGGTCACGAAGGACCCTGATGCTGCCATTTCATATTCCACGGAGAGAACAAAGTACAATAGGACAAACAAGTAAAATTACATTGCAGTCCTGAATATATGCAAAGCGGATCCTAAAACTATAGCAGAAAAAGCCACCAAGACGCCGCCGGGGACGCACCACTTGGCGGGGAACTCCGACCCAAGGCTCCAGGGGCCCTCCACACTGGAGGTTGAAGAGACGCATCTAAGACGTCGAATCGGGCCGCCCTTCCGGCCCTAGATCATGGCGACGACGACGGTCGCCATGTGATTTGCACGAGTCGGCAGCGGGATTTATCCCCACCCACGAGGAGGAGTCGATGACGCCCTGCAGCCATAGTTTTAAAAACCGGACCGGTTAGTGAACCGGTGAGACGACTGGTTTACTGGTTTGCTGATTGGACCACCGGTTCATTCGGTTTGATGACGACAAAAAACCATTATTTTTTATCAAAATTTAAGCAAACTTTAGAACAAAATGACCATAAAAGGGATATATAATATATTTTCAATATGTAATTACACTAACACGGCGTGTCCAAGTGGTATTCGGCTGTACGTGTTGCTATTTATGCCTAGCATAAGGTCCATGAGTTCGTTTCTTCTGGTAAACATCTTTTTTCTGGTTTTTTACTATTTGGGCCGGTGCCTCTTAAAAAACCGATGAATCCATCGGTTCAGGTTTTTTCTAGTTAAACCGTCGAACCGGTCTGATTTTGAAAACTATGCCTCCAGCAGCCATTCCCCTTGCCACCATGACCAGACGGAGCGTCCTGCAAAGCACCACCACACCACCACGACGCAACATGGTTATTAACGAAGACGGTGGTCTTCTCTGGCGCCCTCAACTCCGCCCTCCCCTCGCCACCAAGGCCAGCCGGAGAGCTCAGCAAGACAAGGAGGAAGAACCCTAAAAAGATCTAGATCTAGTCGCTCAGATCCTTCACCCAGCTCCAAACTACATGCACAAGGCTAACAACCCTACAACTACTGTTGCTAACTACACTCCGAGCATCTCCCCTTCCTCCATTCTGAGCGGCAGCACCGTCGGAGCGAGAGCGGAGGAGAGCTCGGGAACTAGCGGCGACTCTCAAAATGAGGGGTGCGTCTAGAATCGTGCGGGTGGATCGGAGCTAAGGTGGAGAGGTATTTTCTGACCAAATTCTGAGATACATATTTGGTCGTGTGTGTAATTCCCACCAAGTTACTCCTTGGCTTCCGTTCCGCGTAGCTATAGGCTTAGGTGACCGCCTTCTCCTTTCCGACGTGCCACGCGTTGCGTCATGGAGCAGACGAGCACTATAAATCTGTGTGCTGCCACCCTCTAGACACACAACAATGCAGCGGGAGATCGATATGGCTCGTAGTAAAACAACCGCTCGCTTCTCTTGCATGTGGCAATGCCCGAGCGTCGGCATGTTGAGCAGCCGTCTCCGATGCAGGAGGAGGAGGAGAAGTCCCTCCCGCCGAGTGTGATTGTGGTTCTGTGTTAGTGGGCGTCTCGAGATTGTTGTATAACGAGTTTGTTATGAATTTCTCCATATTTCTCTTGTTCCGATTATACAGCTCCAAATATTTTCCAATCTCGCTTTTTTGCCTGTTTATTTACTACTTTTCGCATGTTTTGTTGATTGTGTGTAATATATCAAAGCATTCCTAAAGAGGACAATTTGTTTGCAGTGAGTACTCCATTGAATGCGGTATGTTTTGATGCCCAAAATTTCAGTACATTCTGAGTTCAAAATTAGTTATGGCGAAAACACATAAATTTCAGATCTGAATTTTACCATCCTAAATATTACACCACACTAGCAATGTCAAAACTTGGTCATCATCGCCTCATTCTCTAGTCCTTCCGTTTTGGTTTGCAAGTCATGCACGTACTTCTATTTAACCAACTTAGTATGAGGGGCCGCCTCCTCCTCAAAAAAAACCTAGCCGCCGCCTCTTTCCCGCCGGCGATCGACGGGTCCTCGCCTCCTCCGATTCCGCTCACGCGGGCGTGAGGGGGTGGGGACCCAGGACCTACGCTCGGCGTTTATCAAGGTCCCTAATGTTAGCGTTTTGTGGTGCCGTGGTGGCGCATCTCAGATGGCGGTGAATGCACTACATCGAATAATGGTACCCCGGCTTCAACCCCATCTTGGCAACGTTTAGTGCATCGAGAAGCTTGTGGGATTGTGTCTTCACCGACGTGTGCTCCGGCTTTGTGTCGTGTTGATCTTGTCGCTGATCTGGTCATGGCGGCCTTGGAGTGCGGTGGTGCGGACTACTGCTGGTTTGTGGTGGATGGTGGAGGATCCAGGCGCTTGATAGGCAGAGTGGCGCTGGTCCCGGATCCGACGTTGAAGATGCTCGGAGGGATCCTTCGGCCGATGTTGCATAGCAGCAGGCTACATCCAGTCTTACGGGCTGGTGTTATTGCGGCTCATTGATGCCTTATGACTAGGGGTTTCTTCAGTGCCAAAGTGTGGACCGACTGCTGATGATCTTCTTCTTCTCCGGCGATGGCGAAGGATTTGGGTCCTTAGTAGTTACGGCAAGGATGGTTTGCAGCTGTTCAGCCGTTTGTTTTCTCCTTATTTTCTGTTACTTGTATGCGTTCTATCTTTATATTGCTACAGTTATAAATACAAGTAGTGTATGCCTTCGGCGTACATATTAAAAAAACTTAGTATAAATATATATTAAAAAAATCACCGAAAACTGTAGACTCTATATTTTTTAATAATAAATTTTTTATATTGTATAATTCAAATTATATAGATCAAATTGATGGCACAGATATACGTGCTGAACTAAACCGAAATGGAGGAAGCAGCTATTGTTGAGATCTAGTGTCACATCCGCTAATTCGTCTCGATTCTTCCTGCAATAGTTTTCATTTCCTGACCGTAGTGTACTGACACAGCCTGATCCTCCAATACGTGACAAACATGTACACCTCACCACTGGATCTTTCTAGTACTACATACATACGACCTTCATTAGATTCGATGTCACACAAATCGTACAAGCTAGACCGCAAACGGCAGTACATGTGGCATGGACGCACCCGTCCGCTGTTTCTGTGTATGGCTATTCACGTTGGGAGTAACTAGTAATATATATGTACATACAATACCTAAGTAAATTGGTGACATGATATGATAGTTAATGAAAAAGAGTAACTAGTACTATCATTATTGTCCTAAGGGTCAAGTTGTAATATCAAGACACTCCATAACTCTTTTTCATTAATCTATGCATGCACCACTAGTTTTACATGCATGAGTAAACTAGAGGAAAAGAAGAACATGCATTGGATTAGAGAGACTAATAAATAGATTAGAGAGGCTCATAAATAAGATAATACTTATAATTTCAAACAATATAAAAAAGCTCACCGGACTTATAATTCCAAACAGAGATAGTACTAGTTATCATAACATCACATATAATAAACTATATGAGTTTACAATCTAATTAATTAAATCTTGCATGACACCATATGTTATCACCCAGCACAAAGGTAGAATATTAACTACTCCCTCCGGTCCATATTAATATTCTAAAATTTATCTAGATTCGGATAATCTAGTCTAAATCATTAACTAGGTATATCCGAATCTAGATAAAATTGAGAAGAATAATAGGCGAAGGGAGTAGTAATATGTACTCAGTCAGTTATTTCTGGACGGATATAATTTACAGCCTAAATTGACCAGTTAAGTTTTTCTGGCTTCGCAGCAGCCGCTCACGTCGGCCTCGAATCCCTGGCGGAATCCACCTCGCCATCACAGGGAATAACAATGGGCGACACTACGCCTGCCTCGTTTTCTCTCCGACAATAACGCGGTGGCTGCTGGATGTTTTCCTTGGTTTTGACCAGTCGCAAACTAACTGACCGTTGAGCTTGACCACACGTTGGTGCACACATAAGTTTTTTCCTTTGTTAATATTTTTTTTGGGTATTCTTATGTTAATATTTGGTGGACCATTGCGTTCACATTCATGTTTTGCAAGGTTTTCAAGTTGTTCAAATATAAGTTGGTGTGTGCGACTGCTCTTCCTCTCATATCTTGCCCTCAAATCAGATGACCTTTGGCCCGTGATGTCAGGCATGCTTTTGTCCAACACCTCAACTGCCTAACACTTTGTCATGGTGGCTTAAGCAATACTTAGGAGTTTGGCTGTCCCACTTTGTTTTGTGAAGCTACACGATGAACCATCTTTAATATTCAGTGGTATCTTGAACCTAGAGTGGGCGGTTCGGCATTCGGGCATGATGGAAGCGGCAACGCCCGATGTCGTTGTTGTAATGGCGATCTTTCTCTTGTTTCGGACTGTAGCAAGGAGTGCCCAATACAAAAAGGTCTTACTCATGCCTCCTGGGCCTTCAACAAATAAGACACCTCCATTAGCACTGTCAACCGCTGATAGGCAAGTCTTTGCTCCCGATTTAGTGAGGATGCTAGATTCTCATCCTTCGAGTCAACCTCGATAGTGCTCTTTTTGATGACCTCCCTGGCCTCGCCTCCCATGTTGTCATATATCTCGTCCATGTCGGGAAGATTGAACGACTTGATGTATTTCCCCATGGATTGCAACATCCCACTAATGTCAAGCAACACCATCTTCTCTACTGCATTTGGGCATGTATGACGTCGTCAGAAGTCATCAGACATTGCATCTAGGTTCCTATCCCACCTCGCACGTCACCAGGCTCACAGAATACCACGATTGTTGCAAAGAATCTCCTAAGTGAAGCTGGCAACACGAACTTCTCTGACTTGGTAAGACACTCGTCGAGGGTGTTGTCTGCCCCGATGAGACCCCTTCTCTCAAAGGCCTCGCGGAAGCTACCACACAACATACCATCTATAGTTTTCAGATCTTCAAAGGACGTTGATCCTGGTTCGTGGTTTAGCAACACCCTCAGAAAGTATCGCTCTCCTTCGGCTGGATGGACCGACACAATTTGACCTACTTGATGGCGTTCTTGCCTTGGTTTCCAGAACTTTGTTGGTTGCCATGTGAAGCTACCAGGAAAATCTCTGTACAAAATATCTCTAGCCCACTGGTGATTATGGTTAGCAACGAAATACTCTGTTAGCATGGAACTCTCTACATTATCACGGGCAACAACGTTATTCAAATCCTCCCCGCTTTGAACGTGACCATGTGCATATGTGGGAGATGAAGCGGCAGCTGCAGGACAGACGGGGAGTTCCCGTAGAGTTTAAAACCGAATATCCTCCACGTCACCTCTCGTGGAGTAACCCACCTTGCGTTAATGTATCTCTTGATCTCGTCTATGTTACCATTTTTGTCAGGTTGGTCAATGTTGAACAAAGTCCTATTGTGGCCCTTGTATATGTACTTATAAAGGTATTTGAAAGCCTTGATGCCGAAGCACACCTCGACATTGATGTGGCAGTTAAACATCAGCAGAAGGTATGGGTTGTAAGGCACAACTCATTGGTTGTCCAAAGTCTGACCACAGACCTTAGCTTGAGGGCCATCTTTACGATAAATAGGTTATGAGTCCTTCCCTTGTATAGTGTTCTCATTGAAGGCTCGCAAGTATCTGCATTTGCACACTCCATCTTGCATGCACATGTTGTTGGGCTTAAGGACACCACATGGGTCATGCATCATATGCTTTACGACCATGGCATAGAGATATGGGTACTTATGCTTGTCAGGGAGCTCGGCAGATATGAGTTGGTCATACTGATCTGGCACACAGAGCTTATATGTTGAATCCATGATCAATAGGAAGTACACATCGGGGAGCCCTCTCTTCTAGAATTCAACGACATATGCATGTGCTTTCACAATGCCAAGGATATGATTCTTGAGGGTCATCTCTTTCATCATCTCTAGCTTGGCCCTAAACACGCGGGCAACAAGATCAAGATCTGGTCGGTTTTGCGGGGTCTGGCCAGGAAACAACTCGTCGACTATCTCCTGCCAGTTCGGATTGCAAGTAATTGTCAGGAAGATTTCCGCCTTGTCATATGTTTGCACCAATGCCATGGCATCCATATGTATCTGTTCATGTCGCGGTAGCCCCCTAGAACGTATATGGGAGCACGGTCCTTATGCCAACAATGCCCCCTCGAGTTTCTCATGCACTGATGCTATCAACAATTCTTTTATATACGTCAGCACGTATCTCTAGCTGGTTCTCCCTGATCCAATTCAACCTACACCCCTCAATCTTGATGTACATGTCGACTGCAAATTGTTGGAATAGTTCGTCATCCATGAGTATAGGGTTGAATATGCCCGGACACATCATTAGCCTATAGCAGTAGTAGTCTCTGACAAATACGCATATCCTGCTATTTCCCTCTATGGAAAGGCAAAAAGGAAAGAATTAGACAACCGATGAGAATGATAGGAAGAAAATGTGAAAGCATAAGACAAAATGTGAACCTCCATCTTTATCATGGTTTGCTCTTGACTGTTGCGCACGAGCATAATCAACTTTATGTTTAGGGATATCACTCCACTGTCTTGTTATGCTGACTTTATTTCATTTGCACCTGTCTTAGTTGGATCTTTAAATGGGGTGTGCTCACCCGCCGAAGATTCCAATGCATTCTTCTTTTTTCGCATCTGTACTAATAATGGGAGGAGGACAAAGAAGGCAAATACAATGGTACTAATTACACGGTGGTACTGCTACCAACTTATTTCCTTGCCTGATTTGTGTCAGTTTCTTTCTGAATCGGAGATGGTGAAACTCCATCCACGAAACACGAAGCAATGGTCTGAGAACATGCTTGACCTAAATTATTGTGCAAAATAGTTATGGTTGGTAAATAGATTAAAACAGGTTATGGTTGTATGTTTGCTACCTTGTTCTTGAAGTTGCTTTGATTCATATGAACTATTGAGTTTTAGAGTTGTAGTCTTTCTTAGTTCGCGGTATTTTCGTTGCTTCCTTAGGTATTCTTATTTACTCCCAGGAGACAATCGACCATACCAACTTATGCCACTTCTATTTTGTCTTTCCCTTTTTCCTTTTGCATCTTTGTTGGTCTGATTCTTAACTGGGGTAAGCTCATCCGGTGGAGATTCAGAAAGAATAACTTTACTCTCGATCTATTAAAAATAATAGGAGGAAGACAAATAATGTCAATGCAGAGTTCCACCAATTATTATTTTTAGTTTAGATGCTATAGAGATGACCTGAATCGGGGTTGATGAATCTTTTTTCATTAAAATCAAAGCAGCGTTATCAGAACTTTTTGGACTTAAAAGAATTGCAACTCCATATATTTAGTATTGTATGTATATGTTAATTTGAAATGCAATGCATTTTGGATCCTGAAACTTACCTTGGCTTATAGTTGTATTAAAAGATATTTAATACCTTGAGATGGAATCTGTATTGATTCCTCAAATTTACCAATGCTCGGAGATGCAATTTTATTTTGTTGGCGGGCTATTAGCAGCCTTTTCAGGTATTCTTCTTTATTTTCAGTAGTATCGGCCATACCAGTTCTCTCCAGTGCTTTGTTGTGCTAACCTTATTTCATTTGCACTTTGGTTGTCAGATCTTTAAATGGGGTACGCTCTCCCTAAGATTCCAATGCATTCTTTTGTTTTCGTATATGTAGTAAATACAACTACTTACACCATGGTACTGCAATTAATACATTTTGGTTTGAAATGTCAGAAAATCATGCAGCTGGTCTTACAGAAACATCAGAAAAATCATATGTCATGTTACTTTGAAACAAGCTAGATATTTCATGGTGAGTCCTAGTGGTTAACCGATCACCATTCCATTGTGTTGGACGAACTGAGTGAAGTATGAACAAAAATCAAGAAATGGAATTGGCGAGAGGTACTTCTGTTGATCCATATGTTTTTTTATTTGCCAGGTATCCGAGGTATTGCTAGCATCAACTTTAGGCAAATGGAATTGATGAGAGCTACTACATGAACAACGGCGGCATCAACATCAGGCCAGGCGGCTCCAAAATTTAGATGAACCGTTTATCCCTCCTAGAAATGAACTTCTCAAAGAGACCAGGTGGAGGAGGGGTATAGGATGTAAGGGGATGCCGATTTACCAGGGATAGACGACACGGAGAGAGCCGCTGGCAGTGATCAACGGTGGACTGAAGGTCGATGACGGGACTGAGGCAGAGAAGAAAGGCGACGACAATGGTGGTGATCAATGGCGACGACAATGGTAGTTTTCATGTGCATTCCTATGATTCTTCCCTTATTTTCTTCATAATCACCGTGATTTGTGGCCTAAGTTTTTCTGTGCATTCCCGTGATTCATGCCTTCTTTTCTTCTAAATCACGGGAAATGGGAATTGTGGCCTAAGTTAAATGGTGATTATTTCCTGTACATAATTAAATGGTGATTCCCGTGATTTTTCGATCCAATGATTATTTCCTTGCTTTCCTTTTCAAACGAGGTTGGACCGTGCAGTGTAATGAACAAATGGACACGATTTAGTGGGTAGTGTTTGAGGATGATCCTACTGCATAGATTGTCCCAATTTTTGATGTCTAAGTGGATGTTTAAAGTTAAAGTGAACGTATCAATACTAACTTCTTTTTAATAGTATAAAGATATGCCTCATCGTTTAGTGGCATGTTATGTTACCAAAATGTTTAGTTAAGCAAAACCGTCTTTGGCTCTCGAGCTCCAGTGATCCCACTATATTGACAAAATTTTAAACTCATATTTATAAGTAACAACAAAATTTGAAAATGATTCTGAATTTTGTCATGATGTATCTTACAAGCATGCACAATCGCAATACACAATTCTTTTTATTGCAAGCTACACCAAATTGACAAAGTCTGATATTTTTTAGAGATTTAAAAACGTGATACTCAGATCTGAAATTTTGTCATCTTTGTGTACCTTAAAATACATATTATTTCCGATTGATAGTTTGCAATGTTTATATTATACATCATTTGCTGTGTCCTAGTTTGTTCAATCTCTGTATATGATTTTCATTTTTTAAACGTGATCACTAGTGACCATGCCTATTTTTTTTAAATAATACATTTCTTTTATTAATTTTGAAGTATAATACGTGAATTTGGATATTTGCAAATCACGAACATTGTCGATTTGGTCCAAACCGACTGAGCCATTGCGTGTCAGCCACACCAAATGACATGTAGGCATGCAGGTGTACATGCGCGCGTACGCCGACTGGGCACACCTGCATGCCTACATTGTCATTTTGGGCCAACCGACTAGCCCATTCGGTTTGACCAAACCAAAAATGTGCTAGATTTGCAAATTTCCAAATTCATGTATTACACTTTGAAATCAATAAAAATGTATTATTAAAAAATAGGAGTGAACATGTCTCAAATCGAATATATATAATACTCTCTCCGTCCCAAAATCTAAAGATATAATTGGAGGGGTAGTAGAGAGCTCTACAAAATTCAGATTTGATCAGCCTTTGGATGTTACCTCCAGTAAATCTCCACCGCTCATGCATTTTCACTATGTTATATAAAAGGACAGCCCAAAAAAGAAGTGAAGCCCTAGCCGCATGTGCCTCCCGTGACCCAGCCCCTATGCCACCTCATATTCCTGCTCGTCCTCCTCCTTCCCCAAGCGAGGAATAGATATCTTAAATTTGTCTAGACACTATTTGTCGCAGGATATGTATATTGCTCTTACTACGGCTACTCTAAACTTGCTCTAAGAGCATCTCCAAGGGAGGTCCCCAAACACCCACCCCTCCTTATGTCCGTTTTTGTCTGAGCGGACGGTCCGGCCCAAAAAAAGCACCCAGCGGGCTCCCCAAACTCGCCCCCTCGGACAACACTTTTATCCGGATCGTCCCCAAATTTGGGGAGAGTTTGCGGGCAAACGGGCACTGTCCGATGTCCTCCCTGGCCCGCACAAAAATGCCCACCATCCCCATCGCTTCTATCTCCACCTCCACACACAACATTGTCTGCCACCACGGCATTGCCAACCTCCTCCTCCCGCCACGCCTCGTTGGTGTCGCCACCTTGCTCGCCAACCTCCTCCTCCCGCCCGCCTCGTGGGCGTCGGCGCCGTGCTCGCCAACCTCCTCCTCCCGCCCTGCCTCGTGGGCGTCGCCGCCGTGCTCAGCGCATTCACTGCCATCTCCGCCTTCCTCTTTGTGGCGCTCCGCTTCACGCCCTTCTCCGCCAACGCCATCGTCCTCCTCACCATCGGCCCGTCGGTGCTCGACGTCGGGCCAGGCTCCGGCAAGCTGCGCTCGTTGGATTGGGTTGGGTTTTGTGAGGCCATCGCGGCGGAAGTGCTCGCTGGACTCGTGCTGCCGCTTGTCGAGGTCGCCATGGAGCGATATGGCCGCCGGGTAGATGCAAGCCGTGATGGGCATCGCTAGCACGGTGGTTTGCCTGCTCGGGCAGGAGCTGCCGCTCGTCGATGACGAGTCCAAACTGGAGGGAGGATAAGATTTAGGGAGACGCCATTGGGTAACAGGGGAGGACAAGAGACAGACATGTGTACTATTCATCTCCAAATTGGTGTCCGGGCGGACAAAAAATGAGACAATTTGGGGAGCTCATTTGGGAGGAAATTGCACAGACCACCACCTTTTGTTGGGCGTGTTACACAAAACACTCACTTTACATATTGTTTGCATAAAACACCATCTATACTTGTAATTTTTTGCATAGAGGTCCAGATCTGGTATTAGATTGATTAACAGCAAATCTGACTGATGGATGGCTATCTTTGCCTTTGAATGTACATCGACATGAATGCATTAGGCCATCTAAACTGTTTCAAACTTTCCCAGATTTGCTAGTTTATATAATATTAGTTATTGAAATTTTTTACATATTTTTTTGAAATGTTTGAAAAAAAAGTAGCGACCCTAACAGTGTGGGCCCTGGGGCCTGAGCTGTTAAGCAAACTGAAAAAAGTAGCCACGTCATCATTGCCATGTGGGTCCTAGCAGTCAGGTTTGCTCTTAAGCAAACTAATATCAGATTTGGATCTCTCTGCGATGAATTACAAGTATAGCTGATGTTTTGTGCAAACAATATATAAAGTAAGTGTTTTGTGCAACAAAACGCAGCAAAAGGTGGTGGTCTGTGCAATTTCCTCCTCGGTTGGAGATGGTCTAACGGCGTGGAGTCACCTGCTTGATTAACTAACGGCGCGCCACCACCTCTTCGCACTGCGCGAAGCAGTTACCTGTTGACGGCGCCACCTCCGAGACGATATTAAAAGCCGCCTCCGTCGAATGGTGATGCTAAGCGAGAGAGAGAGAGCAGAAGCACTTCTTCCTCTGCGACAGCACACTAGTAAAAAAAAACTGCCGCCGAGAGCAGAAAATATCCCCAATCTCTCGCCTGCAATAAACCCTACCTACCTGGTGTCTCGCCGGATTGGCGCTGGAGGTCTGCTGGATCGAGGCTCTCGGGCGAGTCGGCCCGCCAGAGTTGCTGCGGCGCAGTCGGTTTGGTGGGAAATTGCGGCTGGTTTCGTGGCTTGAAGCCGCCCTTCCGGGCTGCTATTCCCTGGGGTGGACAGCAGGACAGGCGCTCGCCGGCATCGGATCCGGCCGTGCTCCGGCGGAGAGGACCGGTTCTGGGGCGAGGGTCTGCTCGGCAGCCTTGAAGCTCGATTTGGTTGCCCGGGTTGCTGGCGACTGAGGTATGTAGTGTACCATTGTTGGATTCTGCTTGGCCCTGTTGGTTTTCCTTGGTGCTCTTGGCGCATTTTATTTTATTTCAGTCTCTTTCTCGTCTGCGTTCTTACTACGGCTGTTCCTCTTTTCGTTTTGTTCAGGTAGTTGCGTCGATTTGGCCGTTCGGAGCCGAAGCAAGGTTGATTGGTGGGCGGCATCGGCATCTGCACTCTGCACTGCTGAGCGGTGGCCTTTCCTGGCTGCCTTCCGGCATTGGAATGCTTCCCAAGGCCCGAATCCACGCGGACCCGGTGCTCGAGTTCGAGGTCGACCGCTTCGACTGCCTGCCGGACTCGCTCGTCCTGCTCATCCTCAACAAGGTCGACGACGTGCGGTCGCTCGGACGCTGCTCCGCCGCGTCCAAACGGTTCTACGGTCTCGTCCCCCTCGTCCACGACGTGCGTGTCAAGATTGACCATGTCGTGACGGTCGATGGCGACGCGGAGGACGCGCTCAACCTGTCCTCGCCCAAGCCCCGGAGCATCCTCTCGCACTTCCTCAAGGCGATGCTCTCCACAATCATCAAGCCATTCCACAGCATGCGCAGCCCGAATGGCACCGGACGGCTGCTCTTCCTGCAGCTGGAGCAGCACTCGCCAGCACAGGTGCTCCGGAACTTCACGCACCTACGGAATCTTCAGGTCGAGCTCCCTTCGGGAGATGCTGGGTCCGAGGCTGGAGTTCTCCTGAAATGGCGAGCGGAGTACGGGAGCGCGCTTCAGAGTTGTGTGATCCTGGGGGGCACTATGGTTGACCGCAAGCCTGTTGGTGGTGGTGCAGAGCACGAGACGTCTTCGGAGGACAATGGAAGCATGCCGGAGTCCTTCTACACCAACGGCGGGCTCAAACTCCGTGTCGTGTGGACAATCAGCTCCCTGATCGCAGCGTCGACGAGGCACTATCTTCTCCGGTCGATCATCAAGGACCACCCCACACTTGTGAGCCTGGTGCTGACAGATGCCGATGGCCAGGGCACATTGTGCATGGGAGCAGAGCAACTCAAGGACTTCAGGGAGAACCAGCTATCAACCTCAGAATGCTCCAACAGGACTCATGTCCCAGCCTGCAACATGAAGCTCAAATATGCTCCCTATCTCGAGTTGCCTGGAGGAATTGCGTTGCAGGGTGCTACACTAGTTGCTATCAAGCCCTCAACAGAGGGAAGCAATGGTGGCCATATCAGCCGTAAGGAAACGGATGCATTCATCTCTGGAGCATTTGACGGACCACTCAAATTTGCTGCAAAGGCGCTGATGAAGAGGCGCACATACCTTCTGGAGATGAATGGCTTCTAGATGTCCCGAGTTCTTTCTTCCTAGCTTGCCCATGCTTTAACTTTCGGTCTGTGTCTAGTTTGTGCTTGTTGTCTGCTGTGGTAGCCCTTTGTACAGTGGAGACATTTGGTTGGTTATATGAAAATCATATCACATTAGTACTACAGTATATATTTTTCCACTTATCTCCTCCCTAGTGCCATGTGGGACACTCTGAAAGTGTGATGTGATTCATCTAACATTCAAGCTGGTTGGTTTACCCCCACCGGTCTCTAATTGTGCTTCTGGTTGTTGAGTCTGAAATGGCAATGTGCATTTTGCCATTCTGCCTTTTCAGACCAAACTGCACAAAGTAAAACCTATGCGATTGAGAAACCAGGTGTAGTGTTGGTTTCCTCTTTCAAAGTATACCACTCTTCAGTTTTTGTCCATTGTTTCTGCATGGGTGCTCCAGATTCAGATTCAGTCACTGATTTAAGCTTACGTTGGTACACTGCTGGGTTAACATTTTTTTCATTTCAGCTGTTCTTTTGCCCCTGGAAAATCTGGTGCAAACTTAACGGCAGTTTCATGGAAAGAGACCAACCAGATTCTTCCTCCAGGTACATGTTATCCATTTGGGATTAAGAAATGAAAAGGACTAATCTGATGCTGACAAATTCGTGCAGGAGAACCAGCTGCCACTTGGTTTCGATTTGCGTGTTTATTCTGAAGACAGGCCGTTACAGTTGTGAGGATGCTTTCCTGAAGTTGACTTTGCTTAATTGGTTAGTACCTCTCTTATCTAGTTGGGTTGCACAGATGCTGTTCTACTCATACATGATCTTAGTGAGTTGGTAAAACGAAGATTATTTGTATCATCGGTCAATTATCCTTGGCCATTACATTAATGACAGGATACATACATAATCCTATTCCCATGTGATTTGGATCATGACCCAGTCCACAAAAGTATAAAAACACATCAATAATTTGGTGGTGAAATTTCTTACAAGAACGCTTCAAAGATAAGAAAACATCAACTTGCCATATCCATTTGTATGAGGTTATAATTTGCTTGATCTTTTTGTGAATAATTGAGGGTTTCAGATCTATCGTGGGTCACTCGTAAGGCTGGCCCAAGAATTATTCCCTACATTTCTAGCATTTAGATTCAGCTGGCATGTGTACTTCCCCTTTTTTTTCAAAGCCAGCATTTGTTACTTCACTTTAAAAAAGGCTGGCACCTGGCATGTGTACTTGAAAAGTGGCTAAACTGTTCAGGAACACTGGAGAAGAATCTTGGGATAATGTACACGGGAGATTTTACTATTTGCCACGTTTAAGTTAGGATCTTTATAATTTGCCACACATTACCTAGTCTTTTACTATTTGCCACACATTACACCAATTTCTATATGATTTGCCCTATTTCTCCTTTTAAAGAATTGTTAGTTTTTTAACTCTCAAATACATCATGAAATACGTATTTGTACCCTATGGCTACCTGGCTGAACTGAACCAAAGCCGTGAGAAACAAGGATTTCCAAATTAACAGAGGAGCCATGCAAAAAAAAAAAGATTAACACAAGAGTTGGGGCTCAGCTGGGGCAGCGGCCGGACTGCGCGGGCGCCGCCTGCAGCGGCCGGACTGCGGGAGCGCCGCTGCCCGCCACCACAGACGGATCAGGCGCAATGGCGTTTCTTCCAGCCGTGACCACGGACGACGCGACCACACAAACGGCCAAGGAGGCGCAGAGCTGCCGCCCCGCCGGCGACACCAACTGGGCCAAGGACGAAAGCGGAGCTCGAGCTGCAAGTTTGTTTCGGCTGTTCGTGGTCGTTGATCATGCATGCTAGCGGTCCAGCCGTTGCTGCCGGCGGCGCACCCGCCCCAGCTCCCCTGTTTCTCCGCTGCACAGGGGCAGTTGGTTTCTTTGGACGATCGATCTGATCGATCAGACTTGATTTGGTCCAGCCGGGTAGCCATAGGGTACAAATATAAGTATTTCACAATGTATTTTGGATTTAAAAAAAGTACTAATCCTGTGAAAGAGGAAATAGGGCAAATTATATAGAAATTGGTGTAATGTGTGGCAAATAGTAAGGCTAGGTAATGTGTGGCAAATTATAAAGGTTCTAACTAAAGTGTGGCAAATAGTAAAATCTCCCAATGTACAAACTGTACATGCCTGGTGTCTCAAAGTGTGCATTCTTTGGAAATAAATTAGATTACACTTTCACACGTTTAATTATTGCACAGCTCGGTTCAGGTTGCAAATATTTTTTGTTTGATAGGCTGTTCATTAAAAAAAATGAACAATAAAAAGAGGGGTATTTTGAGCTCAAGTTTAACAAATTCTATCCATTGAGTCATTTGTATTTTGTTCTTCTGTTCACGGCAGCTCCTTATTCAAGATATGTCAAACAGGTGTATTTAGGTGTTTGCATGTTCTAACTGCAGTGGAGGTTTTGTTTTACAAACTACAATCTTCCAGAAGCTGCTTTAGAATGTTCAAGGCCATACATATCCCCCCCCCCCCCCACCCCCACCCCCACCCCCAACCCCGACACACACACAAAAAAAAATGGGAATACCTACGAGGAACTATATATAACTTATTTCTATTTCTATAGAAGAAATAGGCCCCCGTATTCTGAAAAATGCCAGCAGCACCCGAGCTCCATTGCTCATATTATTTGAAACTTTCAAAAAACGCATTCCTGGGACTCCAACATATCTGTAAATAAATAAGCACGTACATATACACATTATGAAGGCTTGGTAGAAATTACAGAAAAAATACATTGTGTTTTGGGCTACACGAAAAAAGACAAATTTGTGACAAAAAAGGAGTTACACAGACCTATATACAGCCCATGGAAAAATATAGCGTGCTATTTCTTCGCTATAGCGGCGCTATAGCATATTTGGGAGGTGAACGCTATGCAAAATCTGCTCGCTAATCACGATTTAGCGGCGCTAAATGCGCTATAACGTCACAACGCAATAGCGGCGCTAAAAAAATCTATGAATATGGCGCCACCCGATAAGCCCATTCAATTCACGAGTCCACCACGTCCAACACTATGCATCTAAACCTAGCTCTCAAACATATTCCCGAGTTCTCTCTCCCCACATGTGGTGGCTGCTCACAGACTGCAACGCCTGTCTCATCTAGGTCTAGCCGGTCGACCGTCTCAGCTCGGCACCTGCCGCCTCAGTTCGGCACATCCACTACACACAGTGAAGCATCAGGAGGACGCGCATCTCAAGTTCTCGACCAGTGAGTTAACCTGGCGCAGGTCTTCTCCTCCAACTTGTCCTGCACCGGATATCGAGCAAACTTTGTCGTTTGGCCACTATTAGTTAATTGGTTATTCATATATTACTCAAAAAAAATAGTTGCTGATATCCCTAGTGATACATGCTATAGCTTGATTTTAAAAAAGAATTACACACGGCTGTTTTGAAAAATAGCGCGCTATTAGCACACTATAACTTGCATAGCGTCTGGAAGGGTCACGATAAAGAAATAGTGCGATATTTTTTTCCTTGATACAGCCAGATTTTTTTTATGCAGCTCAAAATACGACACAATTGAAACTTTGCAATAATATCTAGGACGTGTATATGTATTCACGGGATACATTTTGTGATCATTTAAAACTGAAAAGTACAATTTTTAAAAAAAATATATAGGGAGCACTGAAGCTCGGGTGCTGCAAATCCGCTCTTCCCAAGAGATGACTCAAGTCTCGAACCACCAACGCCTCCCACTCCTACCGACTGAGCTAGGCTCAGTTCCTTGGGGCCATACATTCCAAAGCGGATTTCCCACGTGTAGTAGGAGTCCCCGGCATCATCTCTACCACGGGATTAGCTGGAGATTCGTGCAAAGTCAACACAGTCATTGTCGCTGCACTTTTGCATTTTAGCCCTCCCACTTTTTCGGATTTACCCAGCTGTCTAGGGGCATAACCACACGATCCAGACCCAGACGGACCCCGACCCAGCGCGCTCCTACCCGACGCGCTCCTACCCTCATCGCGCTCCCATCGCGTTGCCCACCGCCCGCCGTCCACCACCTCCTCCCCTCCATGCCCCGATGGCGGAGGCGCCATGGAGCAGCCGCCGCGCCCTGCTCTCGACCCCCACATCTCCTCCCCCACCACCGTCTCCCCCACCGCCGCCTCCCCTAGATCCTGACCCGCCTCCCCCACCTCTCCTCCGCGGCGGCCGACACCTCCACACGACGACGACCACACGCCTCCTCCCCTGCCTCGCGAGATTTTTCCTTTGTGTGGCACGGATATGGGCAAGATTTATTGGAATTTTATCTTTGTGTGGCACGGATCTGGGCGATGGGAGTACAATTTTTCCTCTTTTGTTGTATGAAATATGTTGATTCTTGTTTCTCAGGGCGGATTTATCAACTTTTGTATGAATCTTTGAAAAATCTTTTATATTATTCTCATATTTTTGATGAATCTATGGTGAATCATTGTTGATTTTGGAAGAATCGTCAATGAATCTTACATGAATTTATCGTAGTTGTATGAATCTTTAGGTATATGGAACTTATATGAAACTTGTATGATTTTCCCTTGAAAAAATCTGTGAAAAAATTAAACATTGTATAGATCCTGGCTTTTGGACACAGATCTTGTATGTATTATCTAGTTCATGCGATTTTGTATGAATCTTTGAAGAATCTTTTATGTATTCTCATATTTTTTGATGAATCTATGGTGAATCATTGTTGATTTTAGAAGAATCGTCAATGAATCTTACATGAATTTATTGTACTTGTATGAATCTTTAGGTATATGGAACTTGTATAAAACTTGTATGATTTTCCCTTGAAAAAGTCTATGAAATTTTTTTCATATGTATAAAAAAACTTGTATGATTTTCCCCGAAACTTGTATGATTTTTTCTTAAAAATCTGTGAATTAACTTGTATGATTTTCCCTTGAAAAAATCTGTGAAAAAAATTCCATATGTATAAAAAAACTTGTATGATTTTCCCTTAAAAAATCTGTGAAAAAAATTGTATGATTTTTCCTTGTATAATATTTTCTCTGTGTATCAGGTGGAGAGACAAACAACTATGAAATAAGTAAACCTGAAAATACTGAAGACTAATAAGCAAAACAGTAATAGACTAGAAAAGTATGGTGAGAGAGTTATTCTGTAAAAGTACCAGCACGAATCTCCAATGAATAGAGGGCTAAGATGGTGCTGCGGGCCCCTCCTCGGGGGATGCATCTCCGCATACATTCCCATGAACTCCCAGATAATAGTAAAAGAGAAGGAAAACTGCTAGCCAGCACGAGAAATGGCAACCCGACAAGTTAGAGATGTTGTCAACACGAAACTCGCATTGTTCTGCAGTTAAGAGATAAGTTGGAATATTCCTTTTCATTTGTTCGAGAAGTCAGAAAATCAATTTCCTCAAGCCTGAAACGAATCAGATGAGTGACCCTCTCTTCTACTCTCTTTATAATCTGTCAAGAATAGATTCGCATTGCTCGTGGCCATATGTATCCTGCGCAGGTCAGTCAATGCACAGCAGTAGTAGTATCGAACGTATCCAATCAGATCTCGAGCTCTGACGATATGGTCCTATCCACATATCCATTCAGATCTTTAGATGATCCGATCAAAGCACTGAGAAGGATATCGCAAAGTTGTCTAAACTGAGATGTATCTATATACAAGAAGTGTCTAGATAAATTGAGATGTATTAAACTACCAGTCGGACTTTCTAATGTACCTGATTAAGAATGTACTCTCTCCGTTCCAAATTGTAAGATGTTTTAGCCTTCTTCTAAAAGTATGTATCTAGACGCCTTTTAGTGTATAGGTTCGGAACAAAATAAGTGAACCTACACACTAAAATACTTCTACTAGTTTAAATACTTAACTAGATATATACAAATCAAAATAAAGTTGAGACCATTAATATGGACCGGAGGGAGTAGATGCCCGTGTTTCAGAAAAGAAGACTAAAACATCTTATATTTTGGAATGGAAGGAGTAGAAACTAAGTCAACTCCTTGGTTGGTAATATGTATTTTTGATCATCCCTACTATAACCTATACAAGTTCCCCCTAAATGGGTGCAAGTGTGATGCTATTGCACCGTTTGGAACATAGGTAGGAATCAGAAACAACAAGAATTGGGTGCCATATACCTCGACATACATATACCAAAGGAAATTCAGAAGTACTACCAGTTTGATGAATAACCAAAAACAAAAACAAGGGAATGCTGGACAGACAGAAGAAAACATTTAAGAACGAATACCAAAGGAACCCTGATGATATACCTTTGCTCCAGACGACACTGAGATCTCTTCCTACAGGAAAATACATTTTCTCTAAATTTCCTACTGTTCTAAACGGGACTAAACATTGTTAGGAAGATGTGACACAATTTGAGTGAAGCAAGCAATTGCAAGAGAAAATTCTGTGACCTATCGACTCCCAAGTTACCAAGTACAGCATTGCGCCAGTTCTGGCCATTCAACTACAGTCGCCCCTGATGGACATCAAAGCACTTGCCCCCAAGACCAGCCTATTCTGTCCTTTTACAAGTTTTGATCAACTAATGTGCAATAGCATCACCTTGATGGCCGTGCAACCTCGCGGTGTCTCATGTCTTTGGAGTGCATATACCGGATCCACCTCGATACGAGCCACAAAACTTGGAAAATGTGAGGTGTGGTCCAGGTTTCTCATAAATTATCTGTACTTGCCTATCTCCATTTTCTTCTTAAGTGCCTTCTGTCCGTGGTATATGAACGAGTCAATGATGCCGGAGACGGTGAAGACCCCTAGAGACCACAAACAAAAAAAGGTCTGTAAGTCCCGTCAATACCACGTTTGACGTGGAGAGCTCAGCAAAAAACAGTTCTACAGAATTTTACCACGGTTGACTGTACGTATAAGAACACTTTTTGTAATAAATAAATGGAAATCCTCATAAGGGGATACCATTTTAAGAAGCTTGCTAAAAAATAAAACTTGAGAATCCAGTGATAAACTGGAGCATTATATTTAGTAAAAGGATGAAGAGTAACAACCTTTGACATGATATAATTAAAAGGAAGATTTCATGCATAAACTAGAGGTAATGTGCATACCTCCCACTATAGCACACAGGTTTGTCAGGTAGTGGAGGAACGATCTATTTTCTTCTGTGAATATCACCTGCATAAAACATCAGCCATACAGCTCGAGTCAAACTCAATCTCAGTTGGGTCATCAACAGAGTAGCTTCTAACAGGCTAAACTACACTAAAAAAACTACACCCAATTTAATTTAACAAAATCACTTTATTGTATGAAGTATACGTGCGACTGGATTTATTACACATATATGCACAGATGCTATGATGCACAGGCCACACGAACATCTCGGTATGTTATTAGAATACTCTCAACGCTCACGAGCTGGAATGTCTTGCTCATTCCAAGCACAGACCAGTAATACTATCTTTATATACTTTTTGAAGTCTAAGGTTACTTCATCAGGTACAATTTTGTCCTTGAACTCTACATACAAGCAATTACAACACAATATTGGGTAATGATGCACATTAGAGCTTTTAGCTCCAATAAGATTAATTCTCAAGTGCATTTTCAAGAGAATTGAAAAAAACAGATGGCGCAATTTACACCTGCTGCATATGTAGTGAGAATAAATACAGCTAGATTCGTTATTACCTTTATAGGCGAGAAATCATAGAAGAAAAATACGCCAGGTTGGGGTCTCGGATGAACATTTCCATCTCTAAAGTGCTCCGTCACTGAGAACTGTGAATGAAAGTAACAATTGCAACAGAAAGGTTGACAACAGAAAGGTTGAGAATGTAATCATTCAATGAACTCGACTAACTTGGTTTGAATCAATCTTTCGCCCTCTTATATCAGTATAAATTGTAGGGACAACCTGGATAAGAAAACCCAGTAAATTTCTTATACAATCAGGGTGGTTAGTTACATAAACCAAGGGCAAAGAAGTGATAGAACTGTAGTAAACATGAATGTAAATAATACCCACTTTTATGAAGTACTGATATGTCCCGTCTGACGCCGGTTGTATCCACTGAGCACTGTGTTCATGAAATTGGTTAGTTACTTGAGGGAAGAAAAAAGAAAGACATAATACTGCATTTAGAAGTAAATGCACTCCAAATAAAGTTGTGTTAATTGTATGCTGAATGTGCTGGAGGTATAAACTTACCCATCGAGTGGATTGACAACACCAGGGAATTCTGTCCCAAAGGACAGTTTGTTTATTTTGTGAGTGATCTGGTAAAATTACACACGACGTGTAAGAGTAGCTGAAGGCAGAGTGCACACACTTCAATAAACTAAGGAAAGAAACATGTATGTGGCATACATACATTAAAACCTGCTTCCAGTGATAGCTCAGGCACCTCTACATTTGATTCATAAAACCCTCTGCCTGGTGCAAAATGGAAATTTCCGGCAACTTTACTGACATCTAGAAAGCCATGGACACTACAGCCTTCACCATGCTGAGTTTTAACTCTTTCGACAAAGTCCTCTCTAGTGCACTGCCATAACAGACATATAGTCAATCAAATCTTAGCAGTTGCAAATAGCAGGCATGCAGAAACGAGAAACTTAGCACACGAAAAGAAGCTTGGTTGGACATTATAGGATTCAAGGCATATATTATACAACTCTAGGGGCATGCTGCAGGAGAAGCGTATGTATCATATGCAAAGTTGCACATTATGCAACAGAGTGCGCGGCATGCAACTACCTCAGGAATGTGCCATAACAAGGGATATTGGATCAAAATATTGGTTTCTTTGGTGACACATTACCTCAGTACATTACAAAATTTCAACAGAACATACCATGCAAGGGATACACTTTTTCATCTTAAGAAAATAATGAAATTTATTATCCAGATAAAACTATGCCAAGAAAATTTGATATACCTGGTCAATTAAGTCAGGGTTTGTAAGCGCCCACCCTTTCTTCTTGTAGGCCTCCCTAACTTCTTCACATGAATTACAGCATTGTTCATCCGACTGAACTCCAAAAGGCCGCAATCAGTCCAAAGTTTTAAAGTAACAGGATAACCAATAATGAGATCAGTACTGAGAAGCTAGGTTCAAATACAGCATAGGAATGTGCATACCTCCTCCGCACCATAACATGTGCCACAATATTCCTCGCCTTTGTCGAGTCTTCCTCCATGTTTTTGCAATGGTCTTTCGATCTATAAAGGGTCAATCGAGCATATATGTCAAAGGTAGAAGAGAGCAGTTACTAAGACTAGTTTAGCCATATAACTTCAATCAGTACGGTATCATTGTTGACAGATGATGTTTTGATCTAAAGATGAGACACTCATGTGCAAGAGGAACAAGAAGGGCATAAGATACTACTCCAGTACAATTTTGTATTAAGGCATGTATGATTGAAAAATGTTTCTATGGAAATACATTAGTGACTATCAACCTTAAAAGTACCAATTACTCAGTGTTAACCAGAAATGACACATTTCTCCATTAAATTTTGATGTACCCTTGAGAAACCCACACCCCGGCAGAGAACTAGATAGAAGCACAGCATGCACAAATGTGCAAAACTCACAGACATCATCGCCATGATATACCTCTAGAAAGCCGTATCACTTTGCAGAAAATGGTAGAGTTAAGTAATGGGAAGTCATAGCTATTATTACTACCTCTCTTAAATATAAGGCGTTTTGGGAGTTCAAACTGAACTCTCGAAGATCTTATATTTAGGAACGGAGGGAGTACCACATTTGTTCGGCCTAGTCTTCTAATGTCAGATAAGGATAAATGAGCCAAATGGTTTTAAATTCCAGTCTCATGTTTGTAATATACAGTTTGTTCACGCTAAATCCTCACCTAATAATAACAATAGGTAGCTAACGTAGAAAGTAGGAAGGGGGATTCTACTAAAGTATTCAACTTTTACCACAGTAGCTACAGTTGTCATTGAATCATGTGGGTCAGCCTGAAGGTGGCAAGGGCCTACCCCCTAAGATTAAATTGGGCAAGGTATTCTAGACCTGGATTTTTTAATGAGCTCAACAAACACCAAACGAAACAGAGTTCACTAACCTTTGATCCACCAATGCCTTCCTTTTTTGATTCAATAACATTACCATGTGAGTCTAATCTTTTCTTCTCAATGTCATGCCGCTACAACAAAAAATGGTAACAGTAAGGTGAAAAATCAAACATTTAGAGTAAGAGTTTAGCACAAAAGGAGATGACTTAAATCCGTACAATGTCCTGGTGTTGTTCGCCACTAATATCCCTCGTATCAACACTGAGAAGGGTGCAAGGAATACTGGGAAAAGAAATATCAAACTGCAAAATAAACAGATATGCACAGCATATTGTCAAAATATTACAAGAGAACATCACCCCAGAAACTATGCCTCTTAGTTTAGAAACAACAGAAGTACAAGAAATAACCAAAATCGAGTCTAATCGATACAAAGAAAATACTAACATTTACTCTTAGCCTTTCTCCTCTTGATGTGTCTACCACTAACTTTGTCTCTGTTGCTGAATAAAAATACGATCCTGCAAAAACAGCAGACACGTAAAAGGTGATTATTAGAAGTTTGTAGAACCTTACTTATTTGTGATAGTCTAGCATAGAACATCAAGGAAAATGACATATAGATATAACGAGCCACAACACCGAACACAAAAGCAAAAAAGGAAAGGCCAAATGCAAAGCGGATTTTGTGACAGGATACTGGACAAAAGGGCACTTCCAAACTTGCCCAAGCGAGAACCTCACCAGATATACTCCCACCCCAACTGCAAATTTCTGGCAGAACATTGGCACTGACCTTCGAAAGACTTTAGACCGGTAAAGGAAAAATACTTCTAACAAAAGTTGCATAACTTTGATTTCAATGAAGGAAGCAGAACACTGATATAGCAGATGCCCATGCAAGGGTTTCAAGCATTAGGAATTTTAATTGTTTGTGGATGATGGTGTTGTGTCTAAAACAACGAACTATCTCCCATATTCAAAAGCAATAATTTGATTCCTACGACTGCCATCCATACATTACGATTACGGGGTTCGTTGTGCGTAGAAACTTGGTCAATGTGAAACTTGGCTGTAAATTCCAAAGTCAGACCACAGAGAGAAGCCATCCGGCATCCACAACATTCACCCAAGGCAAAATCTCTGAAGCACAAGACTGCAGCAAAGTAACAACTAAAATGAGCATAAACATTCGACCATGAGTACATCAGGTTCCCCAAAACTAACTGTAAGTCCCTTCTGGTCCAAATATGTTGACTAAAATACCAGGACCTATTTCTGAACACATGATTTGAAGACAGACAAAAAACGAACACAAAACATGTGACCGTTCATGATTAAATTGTGACAGCAGCACATAAATCCAAGTATATACCGGCCCACCAAACTGACACAAGGGCAGGAACTAAACCGACAGCTTTTGGGGAATGTTCCTACAACGCACACATTTTACAAATTTGCAGCAATGCCCACCGCAGCACAGCTAGATATATGTCAACCAAAAGTCGAGCCTTTTCCCTCCCCGGACAGCAAAGACATAGCTTGGCTCAACAGACCACCTTTATACAGAAATTACCATAGGCACGCCAAAAAAAGCATGGCGAAATCTTGCCATATCCGCGGGCGGAGACAGTAGCATGCGAGCACACCAAATTCCGCGTCATTGGAATCGAGGCTTACGAAATCCAGAATCCAAGCAGATAGTACTAGTAGTATCAATCCGAAGGGCGGCTATAATTCAACCTAGTACGTAGTTATTTTTTCCAGGCCTTGAATTCCCTGACAGGGCGGAGCCATTAGTAGGAACCAAAACGGAAGGCAGGGAGAAAGGCGCTTACTTGTCTCGGAGATGAAGAGGAGCATCATGATGAGGGCGGAGACGAGCGTGACGACGCCGCCGGAGAGCGTCCGCTTGTAGAAGTCCTCGTTGACCTTGGGGAAGGCGTCGAGCCCCTTGACCTTGTGCAGGAACCCATCCATCTTCCTCAAACGGCGCCGCCTAGGCCGAGGCCGCCGCACAGACCGCCGGCCGGCAGCTCGCTCCCCTGGTTGGCGAACCCTAGAATCGGCCCGATCCGAGCCCGCGAGAGCGAGATAGGTAGGTCTCCGGGGCGCTGCGCGGGTTTGACCTGCCGCGAGATTCCGCCGGGTCCGGGTCGGGATTACGAGCCCAGGGGTGGGGAGAGAAGAACCGGAGAAGATTACGAGGAGGAGAGAGACAGAGGAGATATAAACGTAATGGTGGGAGTAGCGCTGCAAAATTTCGTCGCACGCCGGGCGCACGTGGCGGGGCGCCGTTGGCTGGCGCTGCCGGAAATGCGTTGGACACGGCCGACGTGGCAGGTCCGGTTCGGGTGGGAAGTCGTCAACTCTGGCCGGCGCCTATACGAATACGTACTACTACAAGTATCTTCAGGGTTAACAACAGAAACCTTTACCTCGTATTGTTTTTTATAATTCCTATATACTCCTAGTTTTTTAAACACCAGAATCTCTGAGAATTTCCTTTTTTTTTCCTGAACGGTCTGAAATAGTTTTGCTGTGTGTGTTTGTGTGGGATGTAGGTGACCTAACCAGGTCTCTGTTGCGATACGTAGCGTGGCGGGTGTGTGCGTGCATCTCTGCTCCCCTCTCGAACCTTCCCAAGATGTCGCTCGGGTTTTGTTTCTCTCAGCTCCAACGTGGCCAGCTGTAACGACCCGACCAGATGTTTACGTCACCTGCTCGGCTGCTCCGATAAAAGATACCCTCGGTACCAAAATAACTTTTTTTTTAGAAAGTACCAAAATAACTGAATGTGGTTTTTCTAGAAACTTTGTATCTATATAAACTTATTACGTCGTTTATTTTGGAAGGGGAATACCAACCGATCATGATAAAAGCGAGCAGGATCCAACAAAGAGCTTCTTTGCCTATAAGTTGGATTTATCTAAGACGTATGATCGGGTTGATTGGTCTTTCTTGAGAAAGTGATGTAAAAGTTGAGTTTATCTCATCATTTTGTTGAACATGTATAACTTTAGTGATACTCGGTAAAATTCAATGGGACTCTCTTGGATTCATTTGCACCATCACATGGGATTCAGCAAGGTAACCGTTATCTCGGTTCTTATTCCTCTTTATTGCTGACGACAGTGGCGGAGCCAAGATTAGCAGCTAGTGATGTCAAAGCTCAAAAGAAAGTACAGTGATGTCAAAAATTAGAATTTATGGGGTCATTATGGTGTATTCATAGCTAAAACTTCAATACTCACCAATTTTTTGTGTGGTCGCTTGACCACGTAGCATAGGTGTAGCTCCGCCACCTGCTGACGGTCTTTCGACTCTTTTGAATAAAAGGAATGATGAGAATTTGGTATCTCCAATTAAAATATGTCCGGTGTGCTCCTGGTGTTTCTCATCTTTTGTCTATGGATGATACTCTATTATTCTTCTAGGCAATGAAAGAACAAGCTAGAAGTGTTAAACAAGCTCTTGACTTATATGCCTCTTCTACAGGTCAACTCATAAACCCGTCCAAACGCTCTTTCTAATTCGGAGATTCATGTCACGTTGCGAACTAAAAAGAGGTTAGATCAGCCATTGGTGTCACCTCAATGGCCTTTGATGATAAGTACTTAGGCTTACCAACTCCTTCAAACCTTACAAGCCCAATTAGCAAAGTGATTATTGATGTGGGGCAATGGTCATCCTTCTCGGGATGGCAGGGAAGTTTTTATCAAGTCGGTGACACAGGCTTTACCTACATACTTAATGGGAGTTTTTAAATTGCCATTTTCGGTTTGTGATGATCTGACCAAGCTAGTCAGGGATATTTATTTGGGGGGCTATCGATGGCGAGAGGAAAACACATTAGTGCGCTTCGAATAAGTTGCAGCGACCAAAAAATAAAGGTGGTCTTGGCTTTCGTGACTTCAGTGCATTTAATCAAAAACTTTATCACGTCAAGCTTAAAGATTAATTATGAAACCAGGCAGTTTATGTGCTCGGGTGTTGAAAGAAAAATATTATCCAAGCGTTAGATTGGAGGATACGTTTTTCATAGGTAATGATTCATCTAGGTGGCAAGCAATTTCGTATGTGCTTGAACTCTTGAAAAAGATCAACTATGGCGTATTGGGAATGGCTAGAGTATTAAAATCTAGAGAGATCCATTATTAGGGATATTAAAACTGACCAATCTAGGAGGCTTCTGATGATTCCTCCCTTTTTGTTGTCAAGTCATGGATCCAGTCCTTTTTTACCATCTGATGCGACGTGGCCCCCGCGTGGGCTTCTCCTAGATGGATATTCCTATTGCTACTCCAGAAATAAATTGAAGGCCTCTCGCTTCGATCTTAGATGGATGGTCGTGATTTGGCTGCATGTGGATCAATGAAAATGGTGCTGACGATGGGTGATACCTACCTTCCCAAATAGTTCACTGCAAAAAATTGATGCAGAATGCAAAATAGTATCATTTCTCCTAAGGTGAGCTAGAAAAATTACACTTTCCGGAGTTTCAATCGACAATCCCTGGGAAACTCCAAGTATGATGAAAAAGAGAAACCCCTGCCCACCAAGAGATCATAATAAGCCTCGAGTTACCCGCTTGTGGACCTCACCCTTCCTCTCACGCCCTAGGGTGAAACCTTGGTGCGCTACCACTACTGCCGCCAGGAGAGAGAGACGCGAAAGGGAGATGTGAAGGGAATTAGGATGCATGAAATGAACTACGGTGACCTAGTGCTCCATTGCATTTTATAGAGCACGAGTCGTTGGCATAACACTTACGAAAGTCCTCTTCTATAAATATTACACCCTTTAGAGTGGTACAACAGAACCGTTGCAGATCCAACTGAAGAAATATGCCCTGAGAGGCAATAATAAAGTTGTTATTATGTATTCCTTATATATGATAGATGTTTATTTTGTATGCTATAATTGTATTGATAGGAAATGTCAATACATGTGTGTTTAATAAACAAAAAGGTTCCTAGTTATGCCTCTTTTATAGACTAGCTCGTTGATTAACAAGATGATCAAAGTTTCCTCATCATGGACATTGGATGTTGTTAATAACGAGAACATTCATCCAAAGTATAGCATTACGATCAAATTCATTATGTTTATATTGCTATAACTATTGGATATATTCCCAAGAGGCAATAATAAAAATGGTTATTATTATATCTTTATGTTTATGATAAACGTTTACATCCCATGCTATAATTGTATTAACCGGAAACACTAATACATGTGTGTTTTGTAAACATAAAAGAGTCCCTAGTAAGCCTCTTGTTAAACTAGCTTGTTGATTAATTGATGATCATGGTTTCCTGATCATGGACATTAGGATGTGATTAATAACAATGTTATATCATTAGGAGAATGATGTGATGGACACACACCCATAGTAAGCGTAGCATAAGATCAAGTCATTAAGTTCTTATTGCTGTAAGCTTTCAAATACATAGTAACCTATTCCTTCGACCATGAGGTTATGTTAATCACCATCACCGGATGGATACTTTGATGACATCAAACGCCGCTTCGTAACTGGGTGGTTATAAAAGTGTCATTGGGTATTCTGAAAGTATGTGTTGAAGCGCATGAACCAAGATTGGGATTTGTCCATCCATATGACAGATAGATATGCTCTGGGCCCTCTCGGTGGAATGTCATCTAGTTAGCTTGCAAGCATGTGACTAGGTCACAAGGGATGACATATCACGGAACGAGTAAAGAGTACTTATTAGTAACGAGGTAGAACTAGGTATGGAGATGCCGACGATCAAACCTCGGATAAGTATAGTATCGCGAGACAAAGGGAATTGGTTTCGTATGTAAATGGTTCAATCGATCACGAAGTCATCGTTGAGTATGTGGGAGCCATTATGGATCTCCAGGTCCCGCTGATGGTTATTGATAGGAGATGTGTCTCTATCATGTCTACATATTCACGAACCGTAGGGTGACACACTTAAGGTTCGAAGTTGTTTTAAGTAGATATGGAATGTGCGCTGGAGACCGAATGTTGTTCGGAGTCTCGGATTGGATTCGGGACATCACGAGGAGATCCGGAATGGTCCAGAGAATAAGATTCATATATAGGGGATCATTTTCTGAGTTAGGAAATGTTCCGGAGTGTTTGTATGAGGATTCTAGAAGGTTTCGGAATGTTCCGGAAGGTTCTAGAAGATTTCTTGGAGTTTGCTTGAAAACCAAGGAAGGAATCAAGGAGTCCTGGTGGGTCAAGACTAGGAGTCGTGGGGGAGGAGGATTCCTCCCCCCACTCCCCAACCCGCCGGCCATAGAGGAAGGGGAGTCCTTGTAGGACTCCCCCTCCTCAAGGCGCCTTCCCCCCTTTAAATAGAAGGGCAGGGGCGCCCCCTCTTGCCCTGCTCTCATAACTCCCAATCTCTGCCGCCTCTCTCCTTCACCATCTTCTGCACAGGCATAGGCGAAGCCCTGCAGAATTCTCTACTCCACCACCACCACCACGCCGTCGTGCTGCTGGGATTCCGTGGAGAAGATCTACTACCTCCGCTGCTCGCTGGAACAGGGAGAGGAAGGTCTGCTTCGACTCCGCACGTGTGACCGTCTGCGGAAGCGCTGCCGATTCGTGGCGCCGGAAGGATCGTCTACTTGACCAAGGGCGGAAGCGCTGCTGGAACGCGACGCCGGAAGGATCGTCTACTTGACCGAAGGCGGAAGCGCTGCTGGAACGCGACGCCGGAAGGATCGTCAACACGGTCTTGAGATCGGCAAGTGATCGACTACATCAACCACGAGATCTAATCTCGTTAACGCTTTCGGATCTACGAGGGTTAGTTCCTATCTATCTCGTTGCTCATATCTAATAGATTAGATCTTGGCTTTTATCTAGATTAGATCTAGGTTTTGTTCGTTCTTGCGGTAGAAATTTTTTGTTTTCCATGCTATGAACCCATCAATAACATCATACAAAGTAGTCTTAGTCCTTAGACCATGAGATTATGTTAATTGCTAACACTAGAAGAGTATCTTGATAACATCAAACATCACACCGTAACAGAGTGACTATAAAGGTGGGTTCAGTGCTATGAAGGTGTTATGTTGAGGCTCATGATCAAGAGTGGAATTTTTCAATCCCAATGACGGATAGATATACTCTAGGCCCTCTCAGTGATATCACATTAAGATAGCTTGTAAGCAAGTGATGTGATCACTAGAATGTTATATCACGGGAACAAGAAAATAGTGCATGTCGGTAACGAGACCAAACTAGGTATTTGGATACCGATGATCGAATCTCGGACATGTATTATATCATGAGACAAAGGGATTAAGTTAATAGCGTTAAAGGTTCTCACGATCACATAAGTCATCGTTGAATGTGCAGGAGTCAGTATGGATCTCCAGGTCCCGCTTCTGATTATTGATTTGAGAAGGGTATCAACCATGTCTGCATTATTCGCGAACTGTAGGGTGACACACTTAAGGGTTACCGAACAACATTTTGGAGCACATATGTTTCAAACAAAAGGACTGCAAAGCGCTGGAATTATTTCGATGGAAACCGGAATTGTTTCGGGTGAAATTGCAGAAAGTGGTTCTGCATGTGATATTGAAATGTTGCAAGAGATTTTATGTTAATGTTTGTTAATTAAAGTAATTAACAAAATTCTGAATAAAATAAATAAAATAGTTTTATTAAATGAGAGTTGCATTAAATTTGGTGGAAATTTAATGCATGTGAGTGGAACTTTGAGTGGAGGTTGAATTGATGTGAGTGGAGCTTCCACCACATGAATGAGGAAGAGGTGGGGGCACCCCCTTGGCCGTCGGCCATGGGAGGGGAGGATCCCCCCCTCTCCTCCCTCACAAAGCACACCTCCTCGTGAAGGATCTCTATCCTCCTCTAGATATTCCCTATGGTCTCGGATTAGCGAGATACATGTTCCTGGTGGCCTTGCGTCTGGAAGGAGTTGTTGCTTCCGCTGATTCGCTGGAGCGAGGAGGTGGGGGTTGTCCGGTGGCTTAAACGTGTGTGCGAGGATGGATGCGCTACTGATTTGCGACGTTAGGACTTCCACACGATCTTGAGATCGGCAAGCGTACGACTACATCAACCACGAGTTCCTACTCGTTAACAACGATTGTTGTCTTTGAGGGTATGTTCTTTATGGATGTATATCCACCTGTTGCTCTGTATCTAGTAGATAGATCTTGGCGTATAGTTCTCATCGTAGGAATTTTTTTGTTTTCTATGCTGCGAACCCAACCGTGGTATCAGAGCATGATCTATACGTAGGTGCTTTGCACGGGTAGTACACATATGTTTATATGTGGGCGATGATGATCATGTTATTACTTCTTTCATGTATTTTGGATATTGGTGGCATAGTGGGATGAAGCGGCCAGGACCAACCTTACATGTCATCGTACATGAGACCGGTTCCACGACTGACATGCAACTAGTCTTGCATAAGTGGCTGGCGGGTGTCTGTCTCTCCTACTATAGTCAATATCTGATTTACAACGAGTTGCTAATAACTTGGTTATCCTCGTTGTGGTTCCATGTTCGTAGGTAAGACCGGTTCTATCTCCGAAAGCCCTAAGCCACGTAAAACTTGCAATGGATAAATTAGAGTCGTCTAGTTAGATCGTTGCTAGGCTAGGTCCATGTAAGTATATGTATGGTAGATACTCTTACAACACACTTAATGTGTAAGTTCCATAGACCTTGGCCTTACACACAAAAGAATGATAGATATCATACCACGATGCATATGATGGAGATCAAATGCATGGACCATATCATCTCACTTTACACATTAGATGTTTGTGTCTTATATTTCTAGTTTGGCGCTTTTAGTAGCATTGTAAGATGATCCCTCATTTAGATATCAAGATAAAATGTGTTCTTCCTTGAGTATGCACTGTTCTATGGATCGTGTTTCAAGACATCACGTGATGATCGGGTGTACTCGACTCCGCGCTTTCATACAACGGGTGTAAGACAGTTTTACACATGCGAATACTAAGGTTCTTACTTGGCGAGCCTAGCATGTACAGACATGGCCTCGGAACACGGACCGAAAGGTTAAGCATGAGTCATATAGTTGATATGATGCCCATATAGATGCTCGCCTTTGAAGCTACACCGACTCACATGATGATCGGACTTGGTGTAGTGGATTTGGTTCATGTAATCACCAAAAAGACACGAGGGATGTCGTTTTTGAGTGGGAGTTCATTAGTAATTTGGATTAGTTGAACTCAATCTATCATAAACTTAGTCTAAATAAACTTTAAAAATTACGTTGTAGATGGCACCACCTACTTTTACTTTCAATTTGTTCATGGAGAAAGAGAAACTTGTTGCGAATGGTAGCAACTTCACCAACTGGGCTATGAATTTGAGGATTCTCCTCACTGCTGCATGATGTCTACGCACTTCTATTCTTGTAGACAGTTGTTGGGCCTCCAAGTGCAGAGGTTTGTAGAACAGCAGCAAGTTTTCCCTTAAGTAGATCACCCAAGGTTTATTGAACTCAGGGAGGAAGTGGTCAAAGGTATCCCCTCTCAAGCAACCCTGCAATCAAGATACAAGAAGTCTCTTGTGTCTCCAACACACCCAATACACTTGTCAGGTGTATAGGTGCACTAGTTCGGCGAAGAGATAGTGAAATACAAGTGGTAACGGTGATAGAAAATAGCTTGATGGCGTGGAAAATACTAAATGCAAATTGAAATAAAGATGAAAGCAAGCAAACATGTAACAGATCTAATTGCAAACGGTGTATCAATGCTTAGAAACAAGGCCTAGGGATCATACTTTCACTAGTGAACACTCTCATATAAATATCTTCTCTTTATGATACTACTCTTAACTACTCTCCGGTTGGACACTCTAATCAACGGTAGGGCTATAACAGCACACCTCAAAGTTCATCTTTCCCATCTAGATAACCCCACACTGTCACCTTGAGCACTAGATGGTTCCAACAAACACCACAATTTCATAAAGACATCCAACTCCAAATATAACTCATAACAAGTATTTGTAATCTCTAGCCTAAGTGCCACCATGGTGAGCACGCTGTCACTTTCACACACATGGGGAGAGCAGAGATCTATTAAAACACTTGAGTAGCAAGGTAGATCCAAAGATTACAAGCTCATGATCTCAATAAGATCATGCATAGAGAGAGAGATGAACACATAGCTACCGGTAGAACCCTTAGCCTTGAGAGAGAATTACTCCCTCCTCATCATGGGAATCAGCAATGGTGATGGAGATGGTGGTGGAGATCGATGGAGATAGCTCCGGGGGCACTTCCCCGTTCTGGCAGGGTGCCGGAACAGAGACTTTTTGTCCCCCGAATCTCCCCTTCGGTGGCAGCGGCGCTGCGGAACTTTTCGTGGCTGGAGGCTTGATGGTTTAAGGTTTATGTCTCGGGAGGCTTCTTATAGGCCAGAGGGCAAGGTCGGTGGGCGGCCAGGGGGCCCACACCACCTGGTGGCGCGGCCAGGGCTAGCCCGCACCACCATATTATATGGCCAGGCCCTGGCCCTCCTCCGTCTCTGCTTCGGGCTCCGTGACTCTTCCGATAAAATAGGAACTTTGGCCTTTGTCCCGTCCAATTCCGAGAATATTGATTTTCTGACTTTGCTGGAACCAAAAACAGTAGAAAACAAGCAACTGGCACTGTGGCTCTTGTTAATAGGTTATTCCAAGAAATCATATGAAAAGTACTCCAAAGTGTGGACAAAACACAAGAAAGTAGATAAAACCAAGCATAGAACATCAAAAATTATAGATACATTTGCAATGTATCAACATCCCCAAGCTTAACTCCTGCTCGTCCTCGAGTAGGTAAGTGATAAAAAGAAAGAATAATTTTTGAGGTGACATGCACCATCATAAACTTGATCAAAGTATTTGTAAAACATTCAAAGCTGGGATCATAGTACTTTAATCATAACATGAAAGACAACGTTCTAGCAATAAGACAAAGAAACTATGATGCAACATGAAAAGGCACAAACAAAAGATTCATGAATAACAATGCTTTGCAAGACGTTTGTTTGTTTCACGTAAAGAAAACATAGCATAATGGCATTCAGCTTGTCCCTCATAGAGTAGCAAATATAAATGCATAGGACACCTTCAAAGTTCATAAGAGTGACTAGATACAAATAGTTTAAAACAAGCAATATCAAAACTATGCATCAATCAAAAAGTCTTGGGACAATGCACATAGAACTAAGAATGGCCACTATGCTCTCAAAGTAGGTGCATAAAGGTAGAAGGTGGAGACTCAATATAATGGTGGAAGAAAGGCCTTCATAGAAGGAAGTAGGGATTCAAGTCTCATAAAGAGCTTCCAAAAATTATAGTACTTATAGCTTTCAACTCTCATTGCCCCTATCATAAGCATCTTTAGGTGACTAAGGTTAAAGTGACACAACTAAGAGGATATGCTTGACAAGTTATAAACTGAAACCTCATGCCCCTTACTTACGAAGACCGAACCTCATGCTACTCAACTTTAGTAACGAGTAATCTCTTGTCATTGTAAGTACATGTGTATCATAAAGAACCGCCAACGGGGTACCCCTTGCACATGATACATGAGCTATACCATAATCAAAACGACAAGGCAAGCAGACAATGACAATCTCAGCGATCTTTTTATTTGCTATTTGCATAGGTTTTTATTGAGGATGCTTCATAGAGTGCTCATTATGGTGATGCTGCAAGTTTCCACCATGATTAGGCATGGCTTAGGCTAGCGGCCCAGGCATTTCTCTAACACACATACAAACTCCATGATCTTACAAGTTCCACTTTTATTTCACACCGCCAGGATCTATAAGCAAAAGAACATGATATCAACGGGGTACAAAGTACAAGTGCAATGTTGAAAGCGTTCCCCATGATACATGGTTCTGCTAATTTCAACTTAGAAAGTGCAAGCATATACACAACAAAGAAGGACCCAATGGTTCAAGTTTATTAGATGCAAAAAAGTAAAGTGTGCCATCAAGTTCGTGAGAGCTTTAATCACTAGTTTTCTCATAACAAGTTTAATTTGGAAGGTAAACAAAAGCATGAATATACTTGGAATAGCATAAGATAGTAGGTAGGTATGGTGGACTCTTTGGAATAACTTGGTTTAGGGAGTTGGATGCATGAGTGGAAATCATACTTGGTTGTGGAGGCTAGCAAAAGACTGGGAGCGACAAACTAAGATAGCAATAATGGCCATAATCATGCAGAGCGACAAAACATCATTGATCAAAGCATAAAGTGATACTACAAGTTGAAAACTAAAGGATCATAAAGGCTATGGTGACTTGATATAGTCATAACATGGTGTGAGCATGTGCCAAGTCAACCCAAATAAAGCATCAAAGGAGAATACCACTATATTATGCTTTAATATGCTAAAACAACGCATGATTCATCCAAAGAACATTAAGCAATCTCAATTGTTTATAACATGTCATGCTACAGCAAAGAATACTACGCATAAATCCAAAACAATATCAAGCATGGCATGACAGAGCATAGGCCACAGTCAAAAACGAGCTCTTTTTACCACATAAGTATGAACTTTCCTACTCTTTTCCAATCCAAACCAAACTATTTGCAAACCAATGTATGAAAGAGGGGGTACAACCAATTTATTCAGCAAACTAAGTAAACAAAGCAAACGAAAAACCAAAACGAAAATGAAAAAGAAGACGCTCCAAGAACAACACAACTGTGCATGAAACAATAAAAACGAAGCGTTTGGAAGAAACCTGGGATTTTTAGTGATGAAGAAGGGGATGTCTTGGGCATCCCCAAGCTTTGACGCTTGTACTTGGATATTTCTTGGGGTAACACGCGTGGCATCCCCAAGACTGAGCTTTAGTCCATCCTTCATCTCATTACTCATTCCTTCCATACACTTGAAATTTTTCCTTCATACAAAACTTCACACAATCTTTATTAGCAACATTAGTGCACTCAAGATAAATAAGTCTTAAGGTTCATTCTGACACCAAATAAACTTCCATTAGAACACTAGATACTGTAGAACTTCCCTAAAAAAGCTCAATTCCCCAAAAGAACTCAAAAAGGAACCAACAAGAAGGAAATGCAGAAAATGGCATAAATCTGTCAAAACAGACCAGCAGGTAGAGACGAATTTTTTTGAAGACCTTCTATTGCTCAAATCAAAAAGTGTTGAACTAACGAAAGTTAAATAACAACCTGGGTAAGAATCACAAAAATTCACGCCTCAAAAGGACGTACAGAGATTTTACACGATTTTTTACGGTGAAGCACAGAAATCTGTTTTGGGATAGCAACTTTCCCAATCATTACTTCTCTCTCATTAGAGGTTACTCTTGGCACAAAAAGCAAATAAAAAAGATAAGGAGCGGTTATTACAGTGGTAATAACTTCCAAGACTCGTCTAAAACGTTTGGATTATCTACCAATAAGTACTTTTCTTTAACGCCTTTTAGTTAGGCATGATAGTTTGAGAAGATGCTCACGTAAGAAATATGAATTGAAGTAAAAGAGAGCATCAAGAAGAAAATTCAAAACACATTTAAGTCTAACCCACTTCCTATGCATAGGAATATTATAAAGAAACAAGTCATGAAAGCACAAAGCAACAAGCATAGGAAAGCATAACAAGTGCAACTTCAAAATTTTCAACATAAAGAGGGGAAACTTAATATTGTTGAGATACATAAAACAATGTTTCCCTCTCTCATAATAATGTTCAGTAGCATCATGAATAAAATTAACAATATAACTATGACATAAAACATTCTTATCATGAGCCACATGCATAAAACAATTATTACTCTCCCTATAAGAATAGTCATTCTTATTAATCATAGTGGGAGCAAATTCAACAAAACAGCTATCATTATTATTCTCATCACCATAATCATCAAATATAGGAGGCATATTGTAATCATAATTACTTTCCTCCTCAATATTAGGTGGACTAAAAATATCATATTCATCATTGTAATCATCATATATTGGAGGTTTGGTATCATCATAAGCAATAGAATAGCTATCTTCCAAAGTTGGGGAACTAAAAAGATCATTTTCATAAAAACTAGCTTCCCCAAGCTTAGACTTTTCCATAGCATTAGCAATAATGGTGTCCAAAGAATTCATACAAACAACATTGGTATTAGCATGCAAATAAAGTTCTATAGGTTTTTTAATTTTCTCTTCAAACACTTCATGTCCTAACTCAAGATAAATACTATAAAGCTCTCTAATTTTGTTGTTGTTTTCCATTAAGCCTAACTAGTGAAAACAAGAAACAAAAAGACAAAATTGCAGAATCTAAAGGAAATAACTTCGAGCACTCACACCGGAGGATGTGAGTACCTTTTACCTTACCTCCCCGGCAACGGCGCCAGAAAATAGGCGTTTGCCATGGGAGGTTCTTCTTCTTTAATCCTCCGGTGTGAATACCTTTTACCTTTCCTCCCCGGCAACGGCGCCAGAAAATAGCTTGATGTCTACGCACTTCTATTCTTATAGACAGTTGTTGGGCCTCCAAGTGCAGAGGTTTGTAGAACATCAGCAAGTTTTCCCTTAAGTAGATCACCCAAGGTTTATTGAACTCAGGGAGGAAGTGGTCAAAGGTATCCCCTCTCAAGCAACCCTGCAATCAAGATACAAGAAGTCTCTTGTGTCCCCAACACACCCAATACACTTGTCAGGTGTATAGGTGCTCTAGTTCGGCGAAGAGATAGTGAAATACAAGTGGTAACGGTGATAGAAAATAGCTTGATGGCGTGGAAAAGACTAAATGCAAACTGAAATAAAGATGGAAGCAAGCAAATATGTAACAGATCTAATTGCAAACGGTGTATCAATGCTCAGAAACAAGGCCTAGGGATCATACTTTCACTAGTGAACACTCTCATATAAATATCTTCTCTTTATGATACTACTCTTAACTACTCTCCGGTTGGACACTCTAATCAACGGTAGGGCTATAACAGCACACCTCAAAGTTCATCTTTCCCATCTAGATAACCCCACACTGTCACCTTGAGCACTAGATGGTTCCAACAAACACCACAATTTCATAAAGACATCCAACTCCAAATATAACTCATAACAAGTATTTGTAATCTCTAGCCTAAGTGCCACCATGGTGAGCACGCTGTCACTTTCACACACATGGGGAGAGCAGAGATCTATTAAAACACTTGAGTAGCAAGGTAGATCCAAAGATTACAAGCTCATGATCTCAATAAGATCATGCATAGAGAGAGAGATGAACACATAGCTACCGGTAGAACCCTTAGCCTTGAGAGAGAATTACTCCCTCCTCATCATGGGAATCAGCAATGGTGATGGAGATGGTGGTGGAGATCGATGGAGATAGCTCCGGGGGCACTTCCCCGTTCTGGCAGGGTGCCGGAACAGAGACTTTTTGTCCCTCGAATCTCCCCTTCGGTGGCGGCGGCGCTGCGGAACTTTTCGTGGCTAGAGGCTTGATGGTTTAAGGTTTATGTCTCGGGAGGCTTCTTATAGGACAGAGGGCAAGGTCGGTGGGCGGCCAGGGGGCCCACACCACCTGGTGGCGCGGCCAGGGCTAGCCCGCGCCACCATATGGTGCCAGGCCCTGGCCCTCCTCCTTCTCTGCTTTGGGCTCCGTGACTCTTCCGGTAAAATAGGAACTTTGGCTTTTGTCCCGTCCAATTCTGAGAATATTGACTTTCTGACTTTCCTGGAACCAAAAACAGTAGAAAACAGGAAACTGGCACTGTGGCTCTTGTTAATAGGTTAGTCCAAGAAATCATATGAAACGTACTCCAAAGTGTGGATAGAACACAAGAAAGTAGATAAAACCAAGCATGGAACATCAAAAATTATAGATACATTTGCAATGTATCACTACACAAAAGCAATATGTGCTAGAGGCGCCGTTAGGCCCCCACCAGCTCCTGATGCCCCTAACGAGGAAAATAATGCCTATATAACTCGTCAGGAGGACCACAACTTAGTTCACTGTGGCATATTGTATGGGCTAGAACCAGAACTTCGAAAGCGTTTCGAAAATGGCAATGCCTTCAATACCATGGGAGAATTGAAAATGATTTTCGATACCCATGCTGCCGTAGAGAGTTATAATGCTTCTGAAAAGTTCTTTAGCTGCATGATGGAGGAGAACAACTCTGTTAGTGAGCACGTACTCAAAATGTCTAGGTACGCTGATAAGCTTGTGTCCTTGGGAATATCGATTCCCATTGACCTAGGCATACATCGTGTTCTCCAATCTCTCCCACCAAGCTACAAGAGCTTTGTGATGAACTATAACATGCAGGGCATGAAGAAGTCTCTTCCTGAGCTTCTGTCTATGCTTAAGACTGCAGTGGAGATTAGGAAAGAACATCAAGTGTTGATGATCAATAAGACCACCGGTTTCAAGAAGGACAAGAAAGGCAAGCAGAAGGGAAAGAAGGGCAACAAATCTGTTGCCGCACCTAAAAGGAAATCCCGAGCTGGCCCTAAGTCTGATACCGAGTGCTACTATTGCAAGGGGACTGGCCATTGGAAGCGCAACTGCCCCAAGTATTTGGCGGACAAGAAGGCCGGCAAGGCAAACAATGAAGGAAATATGCCCTGAGAGGCAATAATAAAGTTGTTATTATATATTCCTTATATATTATAGATGTTTATTTTACATGATAGAATTGTATTAATCGGAAACATCAATACATGTGTGTTTAATAAACAAAAAGGGTTCCTAGTTATGCCTCTCTTATAGACTAGCTTTTTGATTAACAAGATGATCAAGGTTTCCTGATCATGGACATTGGATGTTGTTAATAACAAGATCACACCATTGGTGGAATGATGTGATGAACATTCATCCGAAGTATAGCATTACGATCAAGTCATTATGTTTATATTGCTATAACATCATACGAAGTAATCTTTATCCTTAGACCATGAGATCATGTTAATTCCTAACACCGGAAGAGTATCTTGATAACATCAAACGTCACACCATAACAGGGTGACTATAAAGATGGGTTCAGTACTACGAAGGTGTTATGTTGAGGCTCATGGATCAAGAGTGGAATTTGTCAATCCAGATGACGGATAGATATACTCTGGGCCCTCTCGGTGATATCACATTAAGATAGCTTGCAAGCAAGTGATGTGATCACTAGAATGTTATATCACGAGAACGAGAAAAGAGTGCATGTCGGTAACGAAATCAAACTAGGTACGGAGATACCGATGATCGAATCTCAGACATGTAATATATCGAGAGACAAAGGGATTTAGTTACAAGCGTTAAAGGTTCTCACGATCACAGAAGTCATCGTTGAATGTGTAGGAGTCAGTACGGATCTCCAGGTCCCACTGCTGATTATTGATCGGAGAAGGGTCTCGATCATGTCTGCATTATTCGCGAACCATAGGGTGGCACACTTAAGAGTTACCGGACACCATTTTGGAGCACATATGTTTTAGGCGAAAGAATTGCAAAGCGCAGGAATTGTTTCAATAGAAAATGGAAATTGTTTTGGGTGAAATTGCAGAAAGTGGTTCTGCATGTGATATTGAAATATTGCAAGGGGCTATATGTGAATGTTTGTTAATTAAAGTAATTAACAAAATTCTGAATAAATTTAATAAAAAGAGTTTTATTAAATGAGAGAGCATTAAATTTGGAGAAATTTAATGCATTTAAAGTGGAGACTTTAAAAGGGAATGTGAAGAGGCATTTTAATGTGGAGGGTTTACCACCACATGAATGGGGGAGGTGAGGGGTCACCCCCCATGCGCCGGCCATGGAGAGAGGGGGCACCCCCTCCTCCTATAAAAGGCCACCCATTCCCTCCTTCATCCACACACCTCCTTGTGAAGGATCTCTCTCCCCCTCTAGAATTATTCCCCCATGGTCTCGGAATTAGCGAGATACATGTTCCCCGTGGCATTTCGTCTGGAAGGAGTTGCTGCTTCCGCTGGATCGCTGGAGCGAGGAGGTGGAGGTTGTCCGGTGGCTTGAACATGTGTGCGAGTGCGGATGCGCTGCATGAGTTGCGGCGCTCGGACTTCCTCACGACTTGAGATCGGCAAGTGTACGACTACATCAACCACGAGTTCCTACTCGTTAACAAAACTCGTTGTCTTCGAGGGTAAGTTCTCGTTGGATGTATGTCCGCCCGTTGCTTTGTATCCTAGGAGATAGATCTTGGTGCTGTTGTAGTTCACACCGTAGGAATTTTTT